>JBBGZY010000715.1:0-70000 GCA_037952925.1 Lithobates clamitans
CCTTATAGAGGATCCCAGATTCCCAGACAATATAAGCCCCGAACTCTGTCATTGTAGGAGCTGTCCCTGGTTCTCTGCCGGGCTTCTACATCACCCCAGGTGATCATATACCGATCACATCGTCCGTCCGATCATCCATACACATCCCTATCATCCCTACACATGGCCGCTCTGTGATGTGCTGGGGACATTATTCAGCTTCCTCACAAACTACATGAAGTTATTAATGCAGACAGATAATTAATCATTAGACACTGGAGAATATTACACAACCAATACAGACCCCCCTCAATCACACAGCCCGAGTATGATGGGGAATGGGACACATAACCAACTCACTCTTTCTTGCTTTCCATTTATCTGTCTTGGTAGACTCATATCTATCTAATTATCTATCTATCTATCTATCTATCTATCTATCTATCTATCTATCTATCTATCTATCTATCTATCTATCTAATCTATCTATCTATCTATCTATCTATCTATCTATCTATCTATCTATCTATCTATCTATCTCTCTCTCTCTCATCCATCCATCCATCCATCCATCCATCCATCCATCCATCCATCTATCTATCTATCTATCTATCTATCTATCTATCTATCTATCTATCTATCTATCTATCTATCTATCTATCTTCTCTCTCTCTCTCTCTCTATCTCATCTCACGATGTATTATTCTATAAGTCATGCAGCCAGACACATACTTGTCTTGGTTAATGAATGAAGTCGCTTCTCCCATCTATATATCCGATCTTTACCCCCCCCCCCCCCCTATAAAAACAACTCTTATACTTAGTAGAACAAATAAGAGATTTTTCACACTATTTTCACACCCTTTTGAGGATGAGATATTTCCAGATTCCTAGAACACTTATTCCTTTAGCGCACACAGTAATTCATCTGTTCCTAGTCCTATGACAATCCTGTCATCACATTAACTGTAGGGTGTGATTTTTAGTAATGTGTGCTTTAATAATAATAATAATAATAATATACAACATTTATAAAACTGGGGACACAGAACTCTCCTAATTGATTTCTGGCCACATTTGTTTTATTGTGGAGGGATCACGTGACGTGACAGTGTTTTAACTTTGCGCTGCAACAGATGAGTGGCAATGGGGAGGTCACATGGCTCCTGGTGCCTGGATGACAGACTTCTCAGACCGACAGATGGGCTAAACAGGTAGTGGGTGTTGAATGGCGGTGAGTGGAGCTTTGAGAGGCAGCAGGGATAAGATGAATCTGTGTAGATGAGTCATCAACACAAGTCTAGGTCAAAGGCTACTAGCCTTAGCTACTGCACTTAACCTGTTCACTGCCGCATCACAGCAGGAGAAAGACATTAGCACACCAGAGCAATTAGGGAGCTTTAAAACTAGCTTCAATGGAAGTCTAACTAATATATATATATATATATATATATATATATATATATATATATATATATATATATATATATTTTTTTTTTTAAGATTATTAGAGATAACTTTTTTAAGCAACACGATATAAACTATATATATATATATATATATATATATATATATATATATATGCAATTTTATATATATATACATAAGGTACATAAATATACTGTATATATATTTATATCGTGTTGCTTAAAAAAGCTATCTCTAATAATCTTAATATATATATATATAATTGCTCTGGTAATTTTATATATATATGTATATATATATATATATATATATATATATATATATATATATATATATATATATATATATCATAAATACATAAATATACTGTATATATATATATATATATATATATATATATATATATATATATATATATATATATATATATATCATAAATACATAAATATACTGTATATATATATATATATATATATATATATATAGTTTATATCGTGCTGCTTAAAAAGGCTATCTCTAATAATGATCTAAAAATCTAAATATTTATACATGTATAAAAATTTTTTTAACCAATACTATTAATAATTAGTTCTAAATAAAACAGGTCATTGTGATCAGTTAATCGGTTTAACGTAATTCATTTATACATTCAGGAAATACATAAAATAATGAATATCTCGTATCACATTTGAGCTGCACAGACAGAATAGGGTTAAGACTTTATCAGCTTATTATTTGATATTCATAAATATTTTTCCAACGTGACTTTTCACCTTATCTCAATGAATCTTCTAAGCAGAGGAGGATAATTATTTGCACATCTTTGGTTCGTTTTTATTTAATTCTACAAAGTCATTCAGGGCACAGCCTGTTTTATATTTTCGGTTATTACCCAGATAATTTGGAAGATGATTTTTTTGCACAGCCTTACTGCCACTTTGGGGAATAGATGGAATCAATGATTAAATCCCAGCCTCAGTCTACATGAACTAGGGCATCATGTTAGCAGGTTGTCTGGTGCATTAGATGTCGATCCACAGGTTGCTGAGTGTGGGGACAGTTGTTAGCCCCATTCCTCCCCTATTTCTAGGACAGTCTAGTATTTTTTATTGGATTATTAGTGATCCTGGCTGCCACCCATGCCAGTCCCCATCAGACACAGTGTGAGCCTCTCCAGCCTGACTGCTGTCCAGAGAGAGGCACGCGAGCTGCACACGCTGCTAACAAAAGCCTCTTTTCTGCCTGGGTGAGCACCCCCAGGAGGCAGGCAGCCTGTGCTCCTAAGCCCAACCGACCCAGCACATCTCAATCCTTTATAACCCAATAACCCCCTCTGTAAATCCCAACTGACTACTGGAGGCAACCTGCCATTTATTTATTCCCCAGCCTAACTGATTGTGAAAGCCCCAGTCATTTATTCAGCCCCAGCCTAAGTCCTGTAAGCTGAAGGACAGAGATCTCTCTCTGCTGCGCTAATTTCGGACCTTGTCTACATCTCCTGACAATGGACGAAGACCCAATTAACTGACACACGTATTAACCCCTTATTGATCGCGCCCGTTGGCCTAAATGTCACACAGAGGAGCATTAAAGGAGACCTGTCATGGCAGAAAATAGAAACTGCTGCTGCAGATCTTCCCTTCGGAAAATGCCAGTTTGGCTGTCATGTTGATCGTTTAAAGACTTCAATACTAGCAAATCAGAAAGTCGGACTTTACATTATATCAGAAAATTGAAAGCAGTTATTAAACCCAAAACCATTCATTTATTATATTGCAGCTTTTTAATTATTATATGTGATAGCTGTATTCAATTTTTTAGTCTTTCTTTCCTTTTTTCATCTAGTGATCTGTTGTTTTGCCACAGAACAAGCTGTCCTGCGGGTGTAGCATTTAGAGGGTTGAGAACAATCATTTACCACTGATGGGTGCTTACAATAATCACATTTTATTTATGCAAAACCTTTATCCAAAAAGTAACAAAACTGTTCCTGTAGCTACTTTTAAAGTGTGAGCTGGAGTTTAAATTCAATTTGTTAGTTTTCCAAGGCAGGCCATACACTGTGCATTTTTTTTCTTACAACACTGTTCCTGTAGCTACTTTTAAAATGTGAGCTGGAGTTTAAATTTAATTTGTTAGAAAGTGTGAGCTGGAGTTTAAATTCAATTTGTTAGTTTTCCAAGGCAGGCCATACACTGTGCAATTTTTTTTCTTGCAACCACAGGTGCAGTATTGGGGGGGGGGGGGGGGGGTTGCTGCACACAGAAGGTTTTTCACCTTCATGTATAAAAAAAACCTTCCGCCTTTAGAACCATTTTAATTTGTGGGGAGAAGATTTAGTGCACATCAGACTCCACCCCCCCCCACCCCAAAGCACCTTGTTCACATGTTGATGGGGACTAGAGCCTCTGTCCCAACAACCCTGGGCAGTGGTTGTGGGGGTCTGTGGGCAGGGGGCTTATCAGGATCTGGAAGCCCTCTTTGACAAAGGGTCCCCAGATTTTGCCCCCCCAATATGAAAGAGTATGGTGTACATAATACCCCTACTCATTCACCAGAAAAAGTGCCAAAAAGAACATACACACAGTTTTTGACAATTTCTTTATTAAAAAAAATAAAAACCGCCCCCCGAATGTAGATCTAACGTCAATCTCAATGCCTGCTGCACTGCCGAACCTGAAAAATAAAAAAAAATAAACAGTTCTTAACCAGTTCCCTAACATGGTATAGTAAAATGATGGCAGGAGGAACCCTTCGTCCCTCTGGGCGGGCGTCATTAGACGTCCTCGGCTTCCCGGCATTGTGGAGGGCGCAGGCGCGCCGCATCACTGGGGACCCCATGCGCGTGCCCGGCAGGGGCGACGTCCGCCGGGCACCCGCGATTGCTCATCACAGAGCAGGGACATGGATCTGTGTGTGTAAACACACAGATCCACGTCCTGTCAGGGGAGAAGAAAACTGATCGTATGTTCCTTGTACAGAGGAGCACCGATCGGTCTCCTCCCCTCATCAGTCCCCTCCCCCCACAGTTAGAATCACTCCCTAGGACACACATTTAACCCCTTCAGCGCCGCCTAGTGTTAACCCTTTCCCTGCCAGTCACATTTATACAGTAATCAGTGCATTTTTTTTAGCACTGGTCGCTTTATAAATGTCAATGGTCTCAAAATAGTGTCAAAAGTGTCTGATCTGTCCACCGCAATGTCATAGTCACGATAAAAATCACAGATCGCCGCCATTAGTAGTAAAAAAAAAAATTAATAATAAAAATGACAAATCTATCCCCTATTTTGTAGACGCTATAACTTTTGGGCAAACCAATCAATATACGCTTATTGGGATTTTTTTTACCAAAAATATGTGGCAGAATACATATCGGCCTAAACTGAGGAAAAAAAAAATATTTTTTTTTTTAAATTGGGATATTTATTATAGTAAAAAATAATAAATATTGTATTTTTTTCAAAATTGTCACAGTTTTTTTGTTTATAGCGCAAAAAATAAAAAACGAAAAGGTGATCAAAGACCACAACAAGAAAGCTCTATTTGTGGGGAAAAAAAACAATCAAAATTTAATTTGGGTACAATGTCGCATGACCGCGCAATTGTCATTGAAAGTGTGACAGCACTGAAAGCTGAAAATTGACCTGGGCAGGAAGGGGGTGAAAATGTCCTGTATTGAAGTGGTTAAATAGCTAAGGAGAGGAGTCACCCACTGACGTCACCGGGTGGCCTCGCCCCTGGCCAGTATTCTGGGTTGGTGATGTTATAAGGGGTTGGTGGCCACCCAGTGATGTCACCGAGTGACTCTTACTCTTAGCTATTTAAGAACAGTCAGACGGAGGAGCAGGCAGTCGGGGGGAGCTTTGTCGGGGCTGGAGGATTTTTTTTTCTTTTTCATGCCCGGCGGTGTGGCGGGCGTTGTGATTGACATTAGATCTACTTTGGGGGGACATTTAAAAAAAAAAATTAATAAAGAAATTGTCAAAAATTGTGTGTGTTTTTCTTTTTTTGATACTTTTTTTGATGAATGAGTAGGGGTACTATGTACCCCTACATAGTACCCCTACTCATTCATAAGGGAGGGGCGGGATCTAAAGGGACTTCCAGATTCTAATTAGCCCCTACCCAAAGACCCCCGCAACCACCGCCCAGGGTTGTGGGAAAGAGGCCCTTATCCCCATCAACATAGGGACAAGGTGGTTTGGAATGCCCTGAAGCACCCCCAATGTTGAGGGCATGTGGCCTGGTAATGTTCAGGAGGAGGGGGCGCTCACTAATCCCCTCCCTTTCCTGACCTGGTGCTCGAACATGGGTCTGATATAGATTTTGGGGGGACCCCACAGCGTTTAAAAAAAAATTGCCATCCCCTTAAAATCCATACCAAACCCGAAGGGCCTGACATGTATTGAGGGGGGGCCCCACGTTTTTTTTTTTTCAAAATTTTTAATTGCCAGTATGTTTTCTTAACAATCAGCTATCAGCGGGGAACCTGCTGACAACTGATGAGTCATCCGTTGTTAAGGACACGGCTGCCAGCTTCCCAGCCCGCTCCTTAGCAACCAGCTATTGGGGAGGGACCCCCACACTGTTTCTGACATATACCGCATGTGATACTGCCAGCAAAACCCTGGTGATAAATAATGCATGTTTTTTACTCTCTGTTCCATTTGTGAATTAGGTGTCCTTTTATGAAAGTGAGGTAAAATACCTCGATTCAGTTCTCAGGCATTCTCAGAGGAGATCGCTCTCCTCTGAGTGCCTGTTTATGAAAGTGTGTAGATCGCTTCTCATGTTGAGTTGAGGAGCGATCTACAAATGCCAGGAACTCCTGAGAAACGGCTCCTCTCACTGTAATCTCGCGTGATATAGCGGGATTACAGTATGAGGAACCATAAAATACAAAAGTTTAACACAATTCAGCACACATTATTCCCCAACATATTAATAAAATAATAAAAAAGTTAAATTCCCCCTACACAATATACATTAACCTAATTATAAAAAAAACATTTTTTTTATCAATATTTAAAGATCATACATGTCCCTATTTAAATGTGAATGGTGTATAGTAAATGAATGTAATGCAGCTATACACCATTCATATAAATGCAAAATACATTTATAATCATTAAAAAAATAATTTTAATAAAGTATACAAGTATAAATATTTATTAATAAATTAAAATAAAATATATTTCATAATTGATAAACATAAAAATTGATAAACTGGTGCAATGCGAGAACACTGCGAATCCACTGCGGGTTCCTGCATCGCACCGACTCGCATGTCAGTTCACACTGCCATATGCGAATCGCTGGGGAGTATCAATACATTGTTAACGACACCCCCAGTTCAGCTTGCATATCGCACTGCGAACTGACAGTCCGGACATGAATCGGATCGCATATGTGTGAACACACATGCGATCCGATTCTGGTCCGAACAGAAAAAAGGGTCCTGTGCGTGTTTGCACCGAATTCGGTGCGATATCAGCCATACTATCTGTACAGCTGATATCGCACCGCACAGACATTGCATGTAATGTGAATGGCAGTGTGCTGCGAATAACATGCGAATAACATGCGATGCCTGTGATGCGAATAACATGCGATGCCTGTGATGCAAGTGTGAACTGGGCCTAAAAGTTAACAACCCCCCCAAATCAGTTCGCATATCGCAGTGCGATCTGCAAACTCGCACAGTAATTGAATCGCATGGGTGTGAACACCCATGCGATCCGATTCTGCTGTGGACCAAAAAAAGGGTCCTGTAAGAGTTTGGTCCGAGGGCAATGCAAATTTAGCAATACTATCTGTATGGCTGAAATCGCATCACACAGAGATCGGATGTGATTTTGCACTGCAGTGCGGTGCGAATCACATCCGATCTTGGACACCGCAGCAGTGGGAACTGGCCCTAAACCATATTGCATTTGCACCAAAATGGTACAGGACCCTTTATTTGGTCCGCACTGGAATCTGATCGCATGGGTGTGAACACCCATGCGATCCGATTCCTGCACCATTACATAGTTCGCACTGCGATCTGTGAAATGATCTGGGGGTGTCATTAACTTTACATTGACACCCGCAGTGGTGCGCAGATGTCAATGTAGGTGCGATGTGAAAACCCGCACAGGAATCACGCTGGTTCACGCATCGCACAAGTGTGAACCCAGCCAGAGACGTGAACATCTAAAAAAAAATATATATATATCTATATATATCTATATCTATATCTATATATATATATATAGCTATGTGTGTGTGTGTGTGTATATATATATATATATATATATATATATATATATATATATATATATGTGTGTATATATATATATATATATATGTACATTCATATATATATATATTTTTATATATATATATATACACACTATAAATTCCTATCCTGCTGGTTTTGGGGTGTGTAATGGTGGGGAAGATGTACTATGACTGTTTGGTGAAAGAAAGAAGTCAAAAGACTTCTTGCTTTCTCCAGAATATCAGCCAGTTTCAGGCTTCTCACTCTGATTTTCCACTTCTGAAATGGTGAATCAGAAAGTGAGAATTCTGTCACAGATCGCCAGGGAGGTGCCGAGATCGCACCTTCATAAACTGGCCGTTTCTGTGAATTCTCACTGTGCTGAGATAATCAGCGGAGAACATGTTCTCCACTGATTATCTCAGTTTTATAAACTGGTAATGAGCTGAGATCAGCGGTGAGACTCGGGATCGCCGCTGATCTCAGTTTCATAAAAGGACACCATAGACTTAAGAGCTTACCACATAGTTTTTTTCACGATATTTACTGACAAATTTTTCATTTTGTGGTAAATATCGCATAATCTTTTTTTTTTTTGTGAATTAGATTTTTTTTTTACAGCATACGATAATTTAGGCCAACATAACCCCTGATACTATTTATTGCTATAACCCCATTGACATAACTCCAAATGACACTCAATGTTATCCTATGATCATCACATGGTTAAACATTTCTTATCACTGTAGGCTATTTATATCGGTCGAAATCAGGTATGCTAAATAGTAGCACCACATATTAATTAAACATTTCCCTGACAGGAGCTTAGCACTCCGTTTAAAATGACCCATATGTTATAAATTGTATTATAAATAGCCAGGGCTACCCATTATTAAAATATATAGGGCAAATCCAACCCATGTAAATCTCTGGGGCATGAGGCATTATCTTAATTAATTTAATTGATTCAGATTGCACCTGCGAGAGAGAGAGAGAGAGGAAAAAAAAAAACACATTTCACCCCCAAACCGCTTACAGCTATTCTGCCGAGGTTGTTTGCTAGTGAATGATTTACTTTTACAAGATTGCCCATCCCACTGGGTGCCAAGTGCTGTTAAACCCTATAAACACAGGAGCCAAATTGGTAAATATGGGGGGGGGGGGGGCATGGGGGAGGGCTGGATTGTGGCTGTAAAGTACTCTATACACACATTAATCAATAGTGGAAAGTCGTTGTGCTATTGACCATTGCAACCGCGGCGTTTATTGAGGGCTGTGGGCGTCCTGGCAGCACAGGCTGAGCTATGAACACACAAGGAGAGAAATGGGGCAAATGATGTGCACAACAACCAGACTATCATATGGAATGTCAAACCTGACTTGGGTGCTATGTGGAACATCCTCACTTTTACTGCAGTTTTTAAAAGCTCCCCACAATTTGATTGATCTCCTTTATTGATCTCCTTTAGATCTATAACTATAGTGCATTAGTAGTGCAAGGGCCTTCCTGATTGGATACAGATTAAATTAGGTAGCTAAAATAAAATGTTATAAAATAAAATAGGGTTGGTACCCCCTCCCAGAAAAGGAAAGCCCAAGGGGGATGTATGCCCAACCTAGTCCACACCCACATCCCCTACGGGGATCAAATGGCACTGGACTGGGGAGGTAAAAATGAGGGAACAAAGAAGCCCGGGGAGGGGTAAAAAAAAATGCAAAGTTTGGGTGTGGTCATGATTGCACATCACAATAATTCATTTACAATAATGCACCCCTAATTTGCATCCACATATAGAAAATTATATCGACATACATATCATTATAGCTAACTCTATGTGTATTGTTTCCCTATTCCGAAAGATGTATTATTTGTAATAAAGGCAACCCTAGCCCAGAGAACTAACCAGGAATTGGTCGCGATAAAAATATACGTCTAGCAATCCCATAATATTCAAACGTGGTGAATGTTTCCAAAGTAGGGTAAAGAGTATTGTTGTTGAATAATTGAAAATCCTCGTCCATTTTCCTGATGAAGCCTTCCTGGCGAAACATGTTGAAATTTGTGGACATGGTTATGATCAGAATTCTTTGTGACTACAGCTTTTTCCCTTCATTTGTCAATATTAGGGTGAGGATGTTTACCTTTGACTATGAATGTTAAACTGTTTTCACATTTTATTGTTCTTTTTTGTAAAATTATATTAATAAATATTTGGTATAATTTTTAATTGACAGTGCTCTTCCTAATATTGGGTGTACCTTTAAAATCCCACTTCTCACATATATTTTTGCTTTATTACTTTAGGGATGTTGGTACATAAAAAATGTTTCCAGTATCTCTGGAAATACTGATCTCTACCCACCTAGCTCATTAGATTAGGTAGCTGTTTATATCAAGTAATTTTAGTAAATACAAAATTGTTTTTACAAAGATTGTAGAGTCTTGCAACATGTATGGGTATAGTAAAGCTGGTCACACATTCTACAATTTGATTGTACAGTTTCTGTACAATCTGCTTTAGGACCAGTTCACAAGAGAACATGCACGTTTAGGCATCAGCCTGTTTTATTTTTATTTTTTTGTACCGGCAAATGTCTCCCAACATTCAAAAAAGGAAAAGAAAGGCGCCTCTAAGTGCAGTATGCAAAATGTAATAAAGTGCACAAAGGGTTAAAAGCACTTACAAGATTGTTGAGTGTTGAAAGACATGATAAAATCAGGAGTCCTCATCTGTGGCATGTGTCCATCCTCAGCATGGTGGTAGAGAGCAGTGTAGAGCCATCCAGCAGCTGTAAAGCGTTCTCATGCGTGTTGGAAAGAGGAGGCAGCAGGAAAGTCTGTATTCACTGCGGGACACACAAGGCTGGTGGTGTCAGTGTAGAGAAGGGGGCCGTAACGCGTTTCGGAGCATGTGCGGCTCCTTGGTCAGACGGACCATGCTGAGGATGGGCACATGCCACAGATGAGGACTCCTGATTTTATCATGTATTTTAACACTCAACAATCTTGTAAGTGCTTTTAACCCTTTGTGTCCCCTAAGTGGGACATTGCATTCTGACAATGGGTCTTGGCACTAACAGAATACACTGATCGGCAGCAGCAGCCACTAATCATCAAAAGTTTTCCAACTTGAACGTTTGACAGAAGTTGATCTAATGACTTGCTGAACCAGCTGAATTTCAATCCGTCTATGGTCGTCTTGCCAAGCCTAGATCCGTTGTATGATCTATGAAGGCAGGAAAAAATAAACATTGAGCAAGCCAGTAAATCAGAATCCTTATTTCCTTTCAATGATTAAGAGCCCTTTCACACTGGGGCGGTGCGGGCGGTAGCGGTAAAGTGTCGCTAGCTTTGGCACTGCTATTCGGGGGGATTTTTTAACCCCCTAGAAGGGGTTAAAAGCGCCCGTGTAGCTGCCCATGCATTCCAATGGGAAGGGGTGGTTTAGGAGTGGCGTATACACTGCTCGCAAACCGCACCAAAGATGCTGCTAGCAGGACTTTTTCTAACGTCCTGCAAGCGCACCGCCCCAGTGTGAAAGCACTCGGGCTTTCACACTGAGACTGCAGATGAGGCATTTTTCAAGTGCTTTACAGGTGCTATTTTTAGCGCTAAAGCACCTGAAAAATGCCCCAGTGTGAAAGGGGTCTAAAAAACACAAGTTGCTATTGGCAATGGCTCTGTGTTTGCATTAGTTTTCATATATCAGTTACTAGGACTTAACCACTTCAGCCCTGGAAGAATTTAGCACTTTTTTTCCGATACGGCACTGCCGTCACTTTAACTGACGATTGCACGGTCAGGCGACGTTGCACCCAAACAAAATTGATGTCCTTTTTTCCCCACAAATAAAGCTTTCCTTTGGTGGTATTTGATCACCTCTGCGGTTTTTATTTTTTGCTCTATAAACAAAAAAAGCGACAATTAAAAAAAAAAGCAATATTTTTTACTTTTTGCTATAATAAATATCCCCAAAAATATATTAAAAAAAAACAAATTTCTTTCTCAGTTTAGGCCAATATGTATTCTTCTTCATTTTTTTGGTAAAAAAATATCGCAATAAGCGTATATTGATTGGTTTGCCCAAAAGTTATAGCGTCTACAAAATAGGGGATAGATTTATGGCATTTTTATAATTTTTTTTTTATTAGTAATGGCGGCGATCTGCAACTTTTATCGTGACTGCGACATTGCGGCAGACACATCGGACACTTTTGACACTATTTTGGGATCAGTGGCATTTATACAGCGATCAGTGCTATAAAAATGCACTGATTACTGTGTAAATTACCCTGGCAGGGAAGGGGTTAAACACTAGGGGGCGATCAAGGGGTTAAATGTGTCCTAGGGAGTGATTCTAAATGTGAGGGGGGATGGGCTTACTACAACATGACAGAGATCACTGCTCCAGATGACAGGGAGCAGTAGAACCCAGTCGTGTTGCTAGGCAGAACAGGGAAATGCCTTAGGCATCTCCCCGTTTTGCCGCTCCATGTCACGATTGCGGGCCCCCGGCGGACATCGAGTCTGCGGGACCCACGGGCACGCTCACGGAGTATGCAGTGCGCGCGCCCATTAAGCCGCGTCTTAAAGTGCATGTACAGGTACGCCCATTTGCACAGCCGCGCAATTGTGACGTCGTACATCGTCGTGCGCTGGTCAGCAAGGGGTTAAACTGGTTCTAAAGACTCAAGGTTTTTTACCTTCATGCATTCATAGGGGGAAAAAATCTTCTGTGTGCACCAACCCCCCTCCCCCACCCTAATACTTACCAAAGCCCCATCGTGATGCAGCGATGTGCACGAAAGCCTCGGCTCTCCGGGGACTCTCCCTCCTCATTGGCTGAGACAGCAGCAGGAGCCATGTCAATCACAGCTAGTGAGCCAATGAGAAGAGAGAGGGGCGGGGCTGATCCACGGCTCTGTGTGTGAATGGACACACAGAGCAGTAGCTTGGGAGCGCGCCTGCTTGGGTGCCCCATAGCAAGCTGTTTTCTCTGGGAGCCCTTGGCAGAAGGGAGGGGCTGGCGCCTGAACCCATACCTCCCAACATTTTGAGATGGGAATGAGGGACAATTACTACCAAACGTATGTAGGCATAGGACACGCCTCCTGCCACACCCCCTTAAAGGAGAATTAACCCCCAAAAAAGGTTAATTAAATCCACAAGGGCTTTTTTTTTACCACTACTATTCCTTTATACTGGCTTTTAAAATTTACAAATGCAGGAATTTAAAAATGGGATGAAAGGTTTAGCACTGGGAAACACTTTTTGAAAGAAAAAAAATTGCATTTTATATACAACTATATAGATCAGACCAAATGAGGGACAAATGAGGAGGAAATAGGGACAGAGACATTGCTCCAAATCAGGGACAGTCCCTTCAAATCAGGGACAGTTGGGAGCTATGCCTGCACCCAAAGCTGATTGAAGAATTGGCGTGAGTGAGGACATGGTGGGATCCCTGGACAGGTAAGTGTCCTTATATTCAAAGTCAACCACTACAGTATTTGTAGCTGCTGATGCTGAATGTTTTAAGTTTTTTTGGGGGGGATCCTGGAGCTCCTCTTTGCATCTTGTGATCTTTTTGATCCCCCTATTGTATTTCCAACTGAACAATACATCTATCAACAATACGATAAACTATAAAATCATTCTGTGTAGGGCCACTATAAGAAGGTTCTTTGTGTAGCTTAGTCCTGTTTTCACCCCTGTTAGAATATGAGGAGGTACTGTACAGTCCACATTGCATGCATGTAGTGTTTATTCAGCCATTCTGCTTGACATCTGTTTCTAGGACAATCTCACAGACAGATTTACAGGGCTAGAGGAGTAACCAAGAGCCAGGTAACGATGAAGTGTACATTTCCTCCCAGCAGGAGATAATTATGGTGCACCAGTCAACTGACAGTTCAGGTTTTACTAGACTTCTAAACTACATTTACCATGCTTATCATTTCTGATTTAATCTTTCATCACTTTGAGACTACATGTAGGGCTGGTCCGTGATATAGATCTGTGTGTTAGTGGAGGGGACCCTGTTGTGGTAATAGGCGGCAGCGGCACATAAAGGAGACTGGAGGGAGATGAGAGGGATTCAGCACCAGAGCTTGGACAGAGCACTTCCCTGCTGCCTGCTCTCAGATGTCCCACTGACTGTCTCCTGGGGACATTGGATTATATTGTAGAATAAAATTCATATAAAGAGAAATAAAATACAGGGACATAGATGATGGGCCAGCAGAGGGATGAAATAGCTGGCTACCTATAGAGGGAGATTCACCTCCTACATAAAAACTGAAATGTCATAGTATCTGAAATGTAACTGTCATTTTTTTTTAATTCAATTTTTGTTAAATGTTTTACATTTAGGACAAACCATACAATACTGTACAAAAAGATATGTAAAAACAAAGAAAAAAAATAAAGAATAGACTGTATCTATACACTTTTATCTTTTCTCTTCTACCTTAAATCACTTTTCTCAATTATATTGTTTATCTAATAAACCCTTCTATACAATATTTAGAACCCACCATCCCCACCTCATCCAAAAAAAAAAAACCCAGCCAACCTAAACCCCCCCCCCCCCAAAAAAAAAGAAAAAAAGGGAGGGGGAGAGGGAAGGGGAGGACGCAGGGGGCAAAAAGAGGGGCACAATCCTAAGAAAAAAATAAAATTAAAATAAATGTATTAAAAAAATGTGTAACTGTCATTTACTGGAGGTATGTTGTATTGGAATAACAATCTTTGGGCTTTGTATTACCCGATAAGCGGTGTCTGGTACAACCCCACCTTGTGACCCAGTGAAATCACAGGCCTAGTAAATTAATGGAAGCATTTTGATGATGACTAGTCCTGCATAAAGTATTTGAATTGTTAGTGCTAGGCAACAAATGGCAGTTCTTAAAAGAGATGCAAGCCTTGAGTGATTAGTTTGCAAAGCACTGTGTATTATAAACTATTACTATTTCTTTCAAATTAAATGCTAATTTTCACCTTTTCTGGGGTTATGCACATAGCTGATTAAGACCATGCACTGCTCAGATCAGCATTTTTCTGTGGCAGGTATATCCAGGTGTTTCTGATCAGCTGTGAACAGGAAGCTTGTACAACATTGTGCCTGGCTGACACTGTCCACAGTGGTTTGTATGTAATTACATATGGAGTGATTACCTGTGGTGTGGAATGGATGTGTGCCCCTGGACGCAGACAGATAGCATCCAGGAGTGCAAATCCATCCCTAACCACAGGTAATCACGTCATGTGCAATTACATGCAAACAGCTGTGGGGAGTATCAGTATGTCAATGATTTGTACAGATTTCCTGTTTATGAATGATTGGAAACACTTGTCTGTACCTGCAGCAGACATGCATTAATCTGAATGGTGTACAACCCTAAATGGACATGTGCATGATCCTTTATCTGCACCTCTTCCAAAACTGCACTGCAGGAAGCTGCAAAGATATGAATGGGACCCATAGGAAACCATGTTATATCGATTGTCATGTGTTCCTGCACTTCTGAAAACACGCTAAAAAACACGTGTGAACCTAGTCAGACATTAGGGCACCTGTTCAGGGGTTACTGGTATGTGAATTACTTACTACTGACCCCTATTCTCTGCATCACTTTTTACTGACCACATAGTCATTACTGCCCTCTGAGCTCTGCATCACTTACTACTGACCCCTGAACTCTGAATTACTAACTACTGACCCCTGAACTCTGCATTACTAACTACTGACCCCTGAACTCTGCATCACTTACTACTGACCCCTGAACTCTGCATCACTTACTACTGACCCCTGAACTCTGCATCACTTACTACTGACCCCTGAACTCTGCATTACTAACTACTGACCCCTGAACTCTGCATCACTTACTACTGACCCCTGAACTCTGCATCACTTACTACTGACCCCTGAACTCTGCATTACTAACTACTGATCCCTGAACTCTGCATCACTTACTACTGACCCCTGAACTCTGCATCACTTACTACTGACCCCTGAACTCTGCATCACTTACTACTGACCCCTGAACTCTGAATTACTAACTACTGACCCCTGAACTCTGCATCACTTACTACTGACCCCTGAACTCTGCATTACTAACTACTGACCCCTGAACTATGCATCACTTACTACTGACCCCTGAACTCTGCATTACTAACTACTGACCCCTGAACTCTGCATCACTTACTACTGACCCCTGAACTCTGCATTACTAACAACTGACCCCTGAACTCTGCATCACTTACTACTGACCCCTGAACTCTGCATCACTTACTACTGACCCCTGAACTCTGCATCACTTACTACTGACCCCTGAACTCTGCATCACTTACTACTGACCCCTGAACTCTGCATTACATTTACTGACACTTGAACCAATACCAGCCTCTGAATTCTGCATCACTTACTACTGCCCCTGAACGTTGCATCATTTACTACTGACCCCTGAGTTCTGTGTTACTTACTACTGACCACAGAACTCTGTGTCATTTACTTCCTACCCCTGAAATATAAGTCACTACTGTCTCCAGAACTCTGAGTCATTTAATACTGACGTCTGAACTCTTAGTCACTTACTACTGACCCCTGAATTCTGCATCACTTACTGTTGAGTGTTGACCTCTGAACTCTGCGTCACTGCTGACTCCTACAATCTGCATTATTTACTGCTGACCTCTGAACACTGCATCGCTTATTGCTGACGCCTAGACTCTACTTCACTAACTACTGACCCCTGAACTCTGTGTCACTTACTACTGACCCCTAAACTCTGTGTCACTTACCACTGATCCCTACACTCTGGTCACTTATTAATGATCCTTGAGCGCTGCGCCACTAAATACTGCCCCCTGACTCATTACTGACCCCTGAACTCTGAGTCACTACTACTGGCCCCTGAACTTTGAGTCATTTACTATTGACCCCTGAACTCTGTTTCACTTACTATTGACCTCTGACTTATTACTGACCTCTGAACTCTGGGTTATTCACTATGGACCTTTGAACTCTGTATCAATTATTACTGAGCTCTGAATTATTACTTACTTCTGAACTACAGTAATACCTCGGATTGTGAGTAACGCGGCTTACGAGCGCTTTGCAATATGAGCTATTATTTTTTTAACTCAGTTTGCGAGGGTTGTCTCGAAAGACAAACAGGATTCAAGCCTCTGGGGTGTGCAATACCGCATTTGGCCAGAGGTACGGGGGCACCGGTGACACTCGGAGTCGCTCAGAGCCGCTCAGATGCACTCGGAAACACTCCGTTCCAGAGTGTCTCCGAGCCTCTCCGAGTGCATCTGAGCGGCTCCGAGCTGTCGTCCGAGTGTTTCCGAGTCTCTCCGGCGCCCCCCACCTCTGACCACATGCGGTACTGCATACACTGGCAGTGTCACTGGAACAAATTATCTGAGTTCCATTGACTCCTATGGAGAAACTCGCTTTGATATACGAGTGCTTTGAATTACAAGCATTCTTTAGGAACGAATTATGCTCATAATCCAAGGTACCACTGTATGTGTCACTTACTACTTAACACTGTACTACTTACTACTGAACTTTACACTTATTTTCTATTGACTCTCTGTCACTTTCCTACTGACCCCTGACTTATTACTGACCCCTGACTTATTACTGACCCCTGAACTCTGCAATACTTACACTAAAACAATTTGTCTGTGCTCAAGTGAAATAAATTACAGTTACAGGCAGCTAGAGAACATAACTAATGCATATTCTCATTGGCTTGGATTTTCCACAGGTCACCAGGTAGCCTGCAGGCTTTGCAGCCCGTATAGGACGGGGGGGCTCCAAACTCTGGACAACAAAAAGAAGGAAGGGCATAGCAGCCTAATGCATTACCAATGGTATCATTTATTGGAATGTAAAACAGACAACGATACTCACAAAGCCAGATGAGTGTAAGGAACATAACATAAACTAAAAGATGACTCCAACTGTAGCCTCAAATGACACCCAATACAGAGCAGATACTGACGTGTTTTCGAGTTTACATCCTCTTCCCCAGCATCCATATTCATGGATTATATGCTGCTGGCTGCATGGCATTTCTCACGGCAGGGTTTTTTGATGGTGACAACAATAATCGAGTAATGTTTGTGAAAGGACGAATAATTGGGAAACAGGGATAAAGTGTCGTCACAGTATAAAGGGAAATGTTAAACAAAGACATAAGGTGTTCTTTGTATATTAAGGCTCCATGCGCACTAGAAGCTAAAAAAAACACAGAAAAACTCTGGATAAAATAAGCTCAATATTAGCATTTATTGCTGGCAATTTTCCTATTTGTGCCAGCATGTTTAGCAGTGTATAGCAGGTTGTAAAAAAGCCGTCTACCGCCTGCGTCCTTAACTGATGACTCATTAGCTGTCAGTGGGTTTCTCCGCTGACAGCTGAATGTAAACCAAAGAATGTCGGCATTAAAAAACTATGTATCATCCACAATCACATGGGGGGGCGGAATCTGGGGGCCCCCTTCCAAATTCAGATAAGTCGACCCTGCTCCCCCCCAAAACCATCAGGCCAGGGTTGTGGGGAAGAGGCCCCTGTCCTCATCAACAGGAGGACAAGGTACTTTGGGGGAGGGCGCCCCCCTATGATTTAGAAGATGGCCCAGGGTGACGTCACCTGGCTCCTCCCCGTACGTGTTATGTCCTGGGAGGGACTTCGTCAGCGGGACCCGTATACTTTATGTCCTGGGCGGGACTTTGTCAGTGGGAGCCACGTGATGTCATCTGCGCCCATCTTCTTGGTTTCTATGCATGTATTGAGCACTCTATACTTGCACTTCGTTCAAGTGCCGTATTTGTGAGTTTATTTATCTTTGGTTCTGCTAAAAGTTTTAGCAGAGAGCACTATATTCTCTTTATTTGCTTTTCATACCGGGTTCATTATCTACATGGAGGGATCATTGCCCATTGGCCCCAAAGAGTTATATCCTGACAAGGGAATGCGTGTTAGACCTACCTGTTGAATCAGGGGTCCTCTGTATCAGATGAGCGGCCATATATGTCTATGGTGGAGGCACTGCATGGATTGAGACACTTGGTTGCTGCCTTGATGCACATCTTTTACACCATTTGGAATCGGTGTCCCTTTCTTATATGAACTTTTACTCATTTAATTTAGTTTATATTTATGTATTTGCGCTGCACTATTTTATCATTTATATTTTTCTTCTGGAGTGTTGTATTATTGGCCTTAAGTGTATAGATGCAATTTTTTTTTCACTTTTTTGTCATTTTCTGAAACTATGAAGCCTTTAAATGGCTTGCCATGTTTACCATGTCATAGTATCAAGAAGCAATGCCTGGAAATGAGTAAAATCAAACTGCTAGTGCATTGTGGGACACTTTGCAAGCAAGTAAGACTTGAAATGTCCACACATTTTGCATTCAGAATGCAGTTTATATACTTCCAAAGTCCAAATAGAGTGCTAATGAAAGAAACAAAAGTGTAATTACCCAATCGTGCAAAGCATGTCCACCAGTGTGCATACACAGAACAATTGTAACCTTAGCCCAAGTTCACACTGGTGAAAATCATGCTGATTTCAAAGCCGCACATCAGTGTGATTCGCACTACCGATTTCATTGCAGCTTGTGACTTCATTTAACAGAAGTCTATGCAAGTCGCAATTAAATTGGTAAAAAGTAGTGCAGGAACCTTGTTCATAAATGCTGCGACAGTTCTATTGCCGGCAATGCAGTGCAATTTGTCATGCGATTTAGATCTGTCAAATCACATGACAACTCGCACTGGTGTGAGCGGGGGCTTAGTGATCACCCCTCCTATCCTTTGCACAGCACTGTTCATTCAGATACCTATGCTCACAAAATAGTAGTAATATAACCAATAGCTGTAGCAATCACCTCTCTCATGTTGCACAAAGCATTGTGTATTCTGACTGCCCAGATATTATCCAAAAAAAAAAAAGGAAGGTTTAACAATCATTGCTCCTACTGTTTACACAACACTGTGCCCTCTGATTTATGTGGTCAGATAAAAAAACAGCCCATGGCTGTATGCAAAAAATACCTAGTTTTTTTAGTCCTTGTATATGCAGTCTTCAATATAAGTGGCTGCTGTCATTCAGTTTCCAAAATAAAGTCACCATTCGAACATGGAACCATAAAACAGAAGAACGCTCATCTGCAGTGGCGGCTGGTACTCCATTTTTTGGGGGCCATCCGTCAGTCAAACCCCGCACCCCCCCTATTCTGTCAGTCAGTTCCATCAGTCATACCCCCCCCGTCGCTCGGCAAACCCGGAATTTACCCCATCTAGGTCGCAGCCCTGTGTCTCCTCCCCAGTGTCTCCTGCTCAGTGTCTCCTCCTCGGCGGCTTCCCCCTGTGTCTCCTCCCCTGCGGCCAATACTCTCGACCAATTGGGTCTTAGGTTGCTTCCTATTTTGCCGGGAGGAGAATCAGGAAGACAATAGCAAATATTATGAAAAAAATTATGCACTAAGTGTGCATTTGGGGTCGCCCTTAATGGATATTATTGGCCACAAGTGAGTATTTAATCTCATAGATTGTTATATATAAAAATGCACTAGAGTGCCATCTTTATTAAACACATTCAATATATAAAAAATAACAATAGGATTTACAATTGTATAAAGTGCAAAATACAAACACTGTACATTCGCTTGCATATAGAGGATATAGCACCCATGTGCCTACAGCCCGCAGCCTGTATGTGGAGAATCAGGCGGATGAGGTGTATGGCGTGTACCCGACATGTTTCGGAAATAGGTATGTGTTACTCCTTCATCAAGGGATTTATGATTGGGTGCTCAAATCTATCTGTAAATATCAAAGGACAAATAATAATAATAGTAAAGAATATCTGTGTCGTCATAAATTATATGCGACTGCATTTTTGCAATATATGCGATTTTAGTAGTTATTGAAATAATATAGGAAAGGTCTGGTATGGACTAATTATACTTACATCAATTTGATTCATAAAGACAAAAAACAGCAGAAAAAACAGTATAACTGGGAGCAGGCTGGCTTCTGGTTCACATGACACAAGATGGGCAACCAAGAGTGTGATGCAGAGCGTTGCAGCACTTTCACAAGGGATGACCGATGGAGATCTGTGTATTTAAAGAGTGATGTTTGTAAGTGTACAAGGCATATAATTAAGCCAATGCTTTGCTGAAGGATAGAATAGTCATTCAGCTGTGGTTAAAAGGGGGAGAGTAGATGTGTAGAGTAAGTATTCAGATAATCTGGAACAAAGTATCTATTCAAATTACCTTGTGGTTATTTAGTAATCTCTCGAGACCAGACCTCCAGGCAGCAGTTCAAAGGACTGACAGATGCCAAAGGAGTGTCTGTGTCCTAAATAGGACAGCTGATTGGACGTCAGCCAATCAGTGTCCACTCCACATAATCAGCTGCAAAACAAGCAGCCATGTGTGGAGATCGGGCATCCCCCAGACGACGAGGCGCGCGGCGTAGCCACGCCCATGGGGGCGTGATGACGTCACGCGTCTTGACGTCACCGGCGGGTATGCGGTCCCGGCGCGATTAACGAAATCCACACCGGGAACCGTACGAGAGCTCGTCCACATGCAGAAGGCCTGAGGGGCGCGCAGCCAAGTGCTGCCCCATGGCCATGCATGTGTAGAGCTTACCCGCCGGGTGTCCGTGCGCACGCGCACATCCACACCAAGGAGAAGTGCGCCATCTTGTGGATGGATATAGGAAGGTGAACAGAAATGAATCAACAAAAAGCCAGCCTACTGTACATGATTTGCAAGAAAAATAAGAATGAAAGAGGTGAATAAATGAGGAAGCATAAAAGAGCAAAACAAGAAAAAAAGAGAAAAAACATGTTATAAATGACCAAAGGCTTCGTATGGGCAGTTTGTGAGATAACAGTCAATTTCAAACGATATTGATAAAATAAACAAAATCTTCAAAATCTTTGAAGTAAACACAAAGTGTTCATTATTGTAATTGAGCAATTTGTATTATAGCGGTATATGGAACCCAGATATACATATTGTTCAGACCTATCATATAACGATGATTTAGGTCAAAGACAGTCTAAATATATATGGGCACAATGTCTTGTATCCATACCTGTATCTATCTGGAAATATTTTACCACAACGATAAATGCTATTTAATGCATGAGATCTGGAAGCTGACAAAAAAACATAATAAAAAAATAATAAAAAAAAGATAAGACATTTATATTAAAATGTAAAAGTAGACAGTGGGATATATTAGGAGGTCCCTATAAATCTAGTTCGCAGACCCCTGATGTGAACCCAGGCAGAAATGGTTTGAAATTGAAGGCCCCGTTTAGGCCAGGTGGATGGTTGGCCCGTAGGTTGTGTATCCATCTCAGTTCACATTGGAGGAGACGCTTGTTAGAATCTCCTCCTCTTGGACTAAAGTGGATGCGTTCAAGGGCCAAAAAGTATACTTTGGGGGTCGATGAGGGATGAGCCATTGCCATGTGGCGACCAATGGGGAGGTCTGGATCGCGTTTGCGTATGGTGCCCAGATGTTGGTAGATGCGTTTCCAGAACTCGTTTATGGTTTTACCAACATAGTAGCACCCGCATTCGCAAGTCAGTAAATATACTATTGCTGGGGCTTTGCAATTAACGTAGTGCTTGGGGGTAAACCTTTGGCCATTAGGCAGAATAATATTTTTTCGTTTGTCCATATATTGGCAATAGTGGCAGCCCCCACACATGTATGTTCCCAATACTTTGCATGGATCGCCTTTGCGAGTTTTGTATTCACTGTTAACTATTTTGTCTCCTATAGATGGTGGCCTCCTATAGGTGACTGTTGGGGCACTGGGGACAAAGGGGGCCAGAGTTTGGTCCATAGTTAATAAGTGCCAGTATTTATTTAGAATGCGCTTTATCTGCCTATGTTCTGAAGAATATGTCGTGATGATTCTAGTTGTTTCATCTTTACTGGGTTGTTTTTGTGCATTAAGTAAGTCACGACGAGATTGGTTGAGCGCTCGTTTATACGCTTTTTTTAAACAAGTGTTTGAGTATCCTCTTTCGAGGAGTCTCTTTTTTAGGATATTGGCTTCCATTTTAAATCTAGTATCATCGGAGCAGTTGCGGCGTGCTCTTAGATATTGGCTATATGGTATAGAGGTTAGAAGGGGCTTAGGGTGGAAACTACTTGCGTGCAACAATGAATTACCGGCTGTGGGTTTTCGGTATAATTCACTGGAGAGATTGCCATCTGGTGATCTTTGGACCAATACATCCAGGAATGTAATTTCCTTTGGACTGTGGGTCATTGTAAATTTTAGATTGAAATCGTTCTTGTTAATACAATTAAGAAATTCACGTAGTAGTTCAGTTGGCCCGTCCCATATCATGAAGATATCGTCTATGTAACGTCGCCATGTAATAACATGGCGCATATACACAGACAACGACTCCTGGACAAGCAGTGAATGTTCCCACTCCCCCAGGTACAGGTTGGCGTACGATGGGGCACAACAAGTCCCCATCGCCACGCCCTGTACCTGGAGGTAGTGGGAACCATCAAAGCAAAAGAAGTTATGGTTGAGTATAAACTCAAGAGAGGCCAGGATGAATTCAATATATTTGGGTTCAGAGTCGCTATATTGTTGCAAAATGTGTTGTATGGCCGATAACCCTTTAGCGTGGGGGATGGTGCAGTACAAGGATTCCACATCGATGGCTACCAATTGGGTGCCTTCTTCTATGTGTATATCCTGAATAATCTGTAAGAAATGAATTGTATCGCGTACATACGATGATAGGCAGGTAACTAAAGGCTTTAGATGGTTATCAACTACACGGCTGAGGTTTTCTGTTAGGCTTCCGCAGCCTGAGATGATGGGTCTGCCCGGTGGTTTTTTCTTTTGTTTGTGCAACTTCGGTAACGCATAGAAAGTTGCCTCTTTAGGGTGGCTAGTCCTAATGAATTCCCAGAGTTGCTTGGATATTGCATTATATTGAAATGCAGTGTCAACAAGTGTATAAAAGTCGTGAGTGAATTTATCCAATAGAGATTTGGGAATGGGGCGATACCACTCATGATTTTGTAATATTTCCATGCACATCTCAGTATATTGTGCACTGTCCATAACCACGACGTTGCCACCCTTGTCAGAGGGTTTGATGACAACGTCGTGGTTACGTGACAGCGCCTCCAGAGCCAACCGTTCATCACGGCTGAAATTGGAGTGTGGATGTGGGAAGTTTTTCATTCTATTGATATCTGTTGATACCAATTTGAGGAACGCTGCAGCGTTGGGGTTGGAACTAGGTGAGGGATATAGGGTGGATTTATTTTTCAATGTACATACTTGCGTATGTGAAGTAGGAATAACATCCATGTTCCTGTCAGGGTCATGGGTGCTTTCCTGGGTCAGAGGGTTTTCAAATTCGTTTTCGTCTAGCAGGGCAACAAGATTATCTAATGCTTGAATCTCTTGATTTGTGAGCTTCTGTTCCGTCATGGGTTTTTTTGCATATAGACTTTTTAGTAAAACCTTGCGGATGAATAGATGTATGTCTTTAATGGCTCCAAATCTGTCCAGACGGGTGTCTGGGCAGAAAGTGAGGCCACGTCCTAGAACAGCCAATTCGTGTTCATTGAGTGGATATGATGATAGGTTGACTACATTTAGCGTGGTTGATGTTGATTGAGTTTGTGGGCCTTGGTTTAATTATATGCCTTGTACACTTACAAACATCACTCTTTAAATACACAGATCTCCATCGGTCATCCCTTGTGAAAGTGCTGCAACGCTCTGCATCACACTCTTGGTTGCCCATCTTGTGTCATGTGAACCAGAAGCCAGCCTGCTCCCAGTTATACTGTTTTTTCTGCTGTTTTTTGTCTTTATGAATCAAATTGATGTAAGTATAATTAGTCCATACCAGACCTTTCCTATATTATTTCAATAACTACTAAAATCGCATATATTGCAAAAATGCAGTCGCATATAATTTATGACGACACAGATATTCTTTACTATTATTATTATTTGTCCTTTGATATTTACAGATAGATTTGAGCACCCAATCATAAATCCCTTGATGAAGGAGTAACACATACCTATTTCCGAAACATGTCGGGTACACGCCATACACCTCATCCGCCTGATTCTCCACATACAGGCTGCGGGCTGTAGGCACATGGGTGCTATATCCTCTATATGCAAGCGAATGTACAGTGTTTGTATTTTGCACTTTATACAATTGTAAATCCTATTGTTATTTTTTATATATTGAATGTGTTTAATAAAGATGGCACTCTAGTGCATTTTTATATATAACAATCTATGAGATTAAATACTCACTTGTGGCCAATAATATCCATTAAGGGCGACCCCAAATGCACACTTAGTGCATAATTTTTTTCATAGTTTCAATTTCCAGGATATTGGCCCCCCTCCTCCCTTTTTGTACTTACCTTGCTCTCATTTTTCTTGTATCATTCATGATAGGTAGCAAATACCGGTGTAAGTCCCTATTTCATGAGAAGCAACGTATGTACATACAACGGACTAATTTAGACTACATTGTTTGATTTTGTGTTTTTCACTCTCTATTTTTTCGTTTTCTGTCAACATGGCCCTATACCAAGGAAGTCATTGGACGGACTTCATGTCCAAAGTACACAATGAATTTGAAAAGAAAGAATCTCTTGATTTTGAATTGTCTACAACTTTCTCCACCCTAAGTCAATTGTTAGAGAAAAAATCTCTCTTGCACTGGCACATTAAATCCTTTAAAGATTACATTTCGGCTAATTTAAACCCCTTTGGACTTAGGGTACAGATTTTCCCTACATTTGAGCATATAGACCCTAGCTTTAAGGCAGTGTGGGAGGAGAACCTAAAGGAATGCTCAAGGAAAATGATGCTGTTGCTTATTGATGAATATACCAAACGTATAACTGACATAGATGGTAAATTGGAAAAATTACAAAATCAAATGTCACCATTAAAAACTCACGCGTCCTTTTCAGAGTCAGAAGAAAGACTAAAACGACATCTAGAAGAGTTTAATAAAAACATATTAATTAAAAAAGACAAAAAACTACAACGTGATAGGAAGGCCTTTGAAGACGGTAGAGCTTACAAATGGCAAACCAATACAAACAACAAATTTTCCAAAAAACCACAAAAAAATAAACAACAAAAAAACGCATCTGAATCCTCTGTGCACTCATCTGTCTCTTCTTCCCTACAGCCCTCTAGCTATACCAAAGGTCGTCGACAATTTAAAAGGCGTCGCCAGGGCAATGAATCATATGATGAGTCTTCACACATGGAGAGCTCCCCCTCACAGGCAAGTAATGGCTCCCATTTAAATCGCCATCCTAACAGCGATACATCAGATGTACAGACTCCGGCCAGCTGTTCCGGATCGTCTCTAAATACATCATCCACTATGCCCACCACACCACAATCACAATCTATGCTCCCTGGAACTTTTTTAGATCAAATGCGAGACCGCATGCAAACGCATCAAAAACAAACAAAAACACAGTCATCCAAGGCCCACAAACTCAATCAACATCAACCACGCTAAATGTAGTCAACCTATCATCATATCCACTCAATGAACACGAATTGGCTGTTCTAGGACGTGGCCTCACTTTCTGCCCAGACACCCGTCTGGACAGATTTGGAGCCATTAAAGACATACATCTATTCATCCGCAAGGTTTTACTAAAAAGTCTATATGCAAAAAAACCCATGACGGAACAGAAGCTCACAAATCAAGAGATTCAAGCATTAGATAATCTTGTTGCCCTGCTAGACGAAAACGAATTTGAAAACCCTCTGACCCAGGAAAGCACCCATGACCCTGACAGGAACATGGATGTTATTCCTACTTCACATACGCAAGTATGTACATTGAAAAATAAATCCACCCTATATCCCTCACCTAGTTCCAACCCCAACGCTGCAGCGTTCCTCAAATTGGTATCAACAGATATCAATAGAATGAAAAACTTCCCACATCCACACTCCAATTTCAGCCGTGATGAACGGTTGGCTCTGGAGGCGCTGTCACGTAACCACGACGTTGTCATCAAACCCTCTGACAAGGGTGGCAACGTCGTGGTTATGGACAGTGCACAATATACTGAGATGTGCATGGAAATATTACAAAATCATGAGTGGTATCGCCCCATTCCCAAATCTCTATTGGATAAATTCACTCACGACTTTTATACACTTGTTGACACTGCATTTCAATATAATGCAATATCCAAGCAACTCTGGGAATTCATTAGGACTAGCCACCCTAAAGAGGCAACTTTCTATGCGTTACCGAAGTTGCACAAACAAAAGAAAAAACCACCGGGCAGACCCATCATCTCAGGCTGCGGAAGCCTAACAGAAAACCTCAGCCGTGTAGTTGATAACCATCTAAAGCCTTTAGTTACCTGCCTATCATCGTATGTACGCGATACAATTCATTTCTTACAGATTATTCAGGATATACACATAGAAGAAGGCACCCAATTGGTAGCCATCGATGTGGAATCCTTGTACTGCACCATCCCCCACGCTAAAGGGTTATCGGCCATACAACACATTTTGCAACAATATAGCGACTCTGAACCCAAATATATTGAATTCATCCTGGCCTCTCTTGAGTTTATACTCAACCATAACTTCTTTTGCTTTGATGGTTCCCACTACCTCCAGGTACAGGGCGTGGCGATGGGGACTTGTTGTGCCCCATCGTACGCCAACCTGTACCTGGGGGAGTGGGAACATTCACTGCTTGTCCAGGAGTCGTTGTCTGTGTATATGCGCCATGTTATTACATGGCGACGTTACATAGACGATATCTTCATGATATGGGACGGGCCAACTGAACTACTACGTGAATTTCTTAATTGTATTAACAAGAACGATTTCAATCTAAAATTTACAATGACCCACAGTCCAAAGGAAATTACATTCCTGGATGTATTGGTCCAAAGATCACCAGATGGCAATCTCTCCAGTGAATTATACCGAAAACCCACAGCCGGTAATTCATTGTTGCACGCAAGTAGTTTCCACCCTAAGCCCCTTCTAACCTCTATACCATATAGCCAATATCTAAGAGCACGCCGCAACTGCTCCGATGATACTAGATTTAAAATGGAAGCCAATATCCTAAAAAAGAGACTCCTCGAAAGAGGATACTCAAACACTTGTTTAAAAAAAGCGTATAAACGAGCGCTCAACCAATCTCGTCGTGACTTACTTAATGCACAAAAACAACCCAGTAAAGATGAAACAACTAGAATCATCACGACATATTCTTCAGAACATAGGCAGATAAAGCGCATTCTAAATAAATACTGGCACTTATTAACTATGGACCAAACTCTGGCCCCCTTTGTCCCCAGTGCCCCAACAGTCACCTATAGGAGGCCACCATCTATAGGAGACAAAATAGTTAACAGTGAATACAAAACTCGCAAAGGCGATCCATGCAAAGAATTGGGAACATACATGTGTGGGGGCTGCCACTATTGCCAATATATGGACAAACGAAAAAATATTATTCTGCCTAATGGCCAAAGGTTTACCCCCAAGCACTACGTTAATTGCAAAACCCCAGCAATAGTATATTTACTGACTTGCGAATGCGGGTGCTACTATGTTGGTAAAACCATAAACGAGTTCTGGAAACACATCTACCAACATCTGGGCACCATACGCAAACGCGATCCAGACCTCCCCATTGGTCGCCACATGGCAATGGCTCATCCCTCATCGACCCCCAAAGTATACTTTTTGGCCCTTGAACGCATCCACTTTAGTCCAAGAGGAGGAGATTCTAACAAGCGTCTCCTCCAATGTGAACTGAGATGGATACACAACCTACGGGCCAACCATCCACCTGGCCTAAACGGGGCCTTCAATTTCAAACCATTTCTGCCTGGGTTCACATCAGGGGTCTGCGAACTAGATTTATAGGGACCTCCTAATATATCCCACTGTCTACTTTTACATTTTAATATAAATGTCTTATCTTTTTTTTATTATTTTTTTATTATGTTTTTTTGTCAGCTTCCAGATCTCATGCATTAAATAGCATTTATCGTTGTGGTAAAATATTTCCAGATAGATACAGGTATGGATACAAGACATTGTGCCCATATATATTTAGACTGTCTTTGACCTAAATCATCGTTATATGATAGGTCTGAACAATATGTATATCTGGGTTCCATATACCGCTATAATACAAATTGCTCAATTACAATAATGAACACTTTGTGTTTACTTCAAAGATTTTGAAGATTTTGTTTATTTTATCAATATCGTTTGAAATTGACTGTTATCTCACAAACTGCCCATACGAAGCCTTTGGTCATTTATAACATGTTTTTTCTCTTTTTTTCTTGTTTTGCTCTTTTATGCTTCCTCATTTATTCACCTCTTTCATTCTTATTTTTCTTGCAAATCATGTACAGTAGGCTGGCTTTTTGTTGATTCATTTCTGTTCACCTTCCTATATCCATCCACAAGATGGCGCACTTCTCCTTGGTGTGGATGTGCGCGTGCGCACGGACACCCGGCGGGTAAGCTCTACACATGCATGGCCATGGGGCAGCACTTGGCTGCGCGCCCCTCAGGCCTTCTGCATGTGGACGAGCTCTCGTACGGTTCCCGGTGTGGATTTCGTTAATCGCGCCGGGACCGCATACCCGCCGGTGACGTCAAGACGCGTGACGTCATCACGCCCCCATGGGCGTGGCTACGCCGCGCGCCTCGTCGTCTGGGGGATGCCCGATCTCCACACATGGCTGCTTGTTTTGCAGCTGATTATGTGGAGTGGACACTGATTGGCTGACGTCCAATCAGCTGTCCTATTTAGGACACAGACACTCCTTTGGCATCTGTCAGTCCTTTGAACTGCTGCCTGGAGGTCTGGTCTCGAGAGATTACTAAATAACCACAAGGTAATTTGAATAGATACTTTGTTCCAGATTATCTGAATACTTACTCTACACATCTACTCTCCCCCTTTTAACCACAGCTGAATGACTATTCTATCCTTCAGCAAAGCATTGGCTTAATTATATGCCTTGTACACTTACAAACATCACTCTTTAAATACACAGATCTCCATCGGTCATCCCTTGTGAAAGTGCTGCAACGCTCTGCATCACACTCTTGGTTGCCCATCTTGTGTCATGTGAACCAGAAGCCAGCCTGCTCCCAGTTATACTGTTTTTTCTGCTGTTTTTTGTCTTTATGAATCAAATTGATGTAAGTATAATTAGTCCATACCAGACCTTTCCTATATTATTTCAATAACTACTAAAATCGCATATATTGCAAAAATGCAGTCGCATATAATTTATGACGACACAGATATTCTTTACTATTATTATTATTTGTCCTTTGATATTTACAGATAGATTTGAGCACCCAATCATAAATCCCTTGATGAAGGAGTAACACATACCTATTTCCGAAACATGTCGGGTACACGCCATACACCTCATCCGCCTGATTCTCCACATACAGGCTGCGGGCTGTAGGCACATGGGTGCTATATCCTCTATATGCAAGCGAATGTACAGTGTTTGTATTTTGCACTTTATACAATTGTAAATCCTATTGTTATTTTTTATATATTGAATGTGTTTAATAAAGATGGCACTCTAGTGCATTTTTATATATAACAATCTATGAGATTAAATACTCACTTGTGGCCAATAATATCCATTAAGGGCGACCCCAAATGCACACTTAGTGCATAATTTTTTTCATAGTTTCAATTTCCAGGATATTGGCCCCCCTCCTCCCTTTTTGTACTTACCTTGCTCTCATTTTTCTTGTATCAATAGCAAATATTATTTTGCTATTGTCACACAACTGGGTGGGCTCAGGGTGAAGTGCTCTGTGCCCCGAGCCCACCCTTTTTTGAAGCCAATAAGATCCTCAGGCTCTAAACATGTGCTTCAAAAAAAAAAAAAAACAACCACATTGAAATCCATGCGTCTGGCACCCTGCATATAGATTGGGGTGCCTGGGCGCATGGATTAGAAAGGGGGGGGTGGTTCGCACCTGCTTCCCTAATGGACGAGCCACCACTGCTTAACTCACAGTTTCAATTTGTAGTTTGCAGATCTGTTCTGTTCCAGTCGCCTGTGTCTCTCCTCTCCGTCTGTCTCCCAATTCCTTCCTTGTTGTTTCTCAGTGAAGGTAGAAGAACCCTTTCCTGTCCAGATACGTTTTCATCTACTTGAGGTTCTCAACACTCCTCCACACCATCTAGAATGTTAATTTTCTTTCATTCACATATAGTGCAGATTATTCTGCAGTGCAGGTAGATCCACCCTTTTCTCTCCAGATCGGCTTTCTGTCTTCTTCTGTATTTCCAGGTCTCCAATACTCCTCCTGGGTCACTCTCTATAGGTTCAGAAGAAAAGAAAAAAGGACACTTCTCCTTGTGTGATTTGTAAAAAAACCACATCAATCTTTAAAATTGCACACACTGGATACCTTGTCCTTCATTCACATATCAACCTGCCAGAATGGGTGCAGACTTTATCCATTCAGATCCACTGCTGCCAGCTACACCACCTCAGACCCCTCATTAGTTCCAAGAAAGTTTTACTGAGTGATATGGTTTTCAAAAAGTCCATCCAGAGAGTTCAACAAAACACTTAACAGTACATAAAAAAAATACCAAAAAAAGCATAGCTAAAAAGCATAGATACTTAATTAGACGCGTTTCAGACACCTCCTGTATCTTTCCTCAGAAAACAAGTACTCTATGCTTTACAACTGTTGTCCTCCTCCTTTTATCACCCATTGGGACCACCATTTCTTTTTACTAAGAAGTTCAGGTCGAAATGTAAATTTAACCTAAAAAGACCTAAAAAAAAATCCCCCCCGGGAAGACCAATAGTATCAGGGATAGAGAGTGTAATAATGAGGATTTCAGAGTATATTGATATATGCATACAGCCATATGTCACAAAGCTCCCTTCATACATAAAGGACACAGGTCATATTTTAAGATAATTAAATAAGATTGAATGGAAGGAAGGTGATGTTCTCATTACTAGTGATGTGAAATCCTTATATACTATAATAGAGCATAATAAAGGACTGGAGGCATTAACATATTATTGAGAGAGAGATGGACCAACATGTAAAAGAAAAAGTTTATTTTGGAGTGTGTGAAATTTGTGTTTGAAAATAACTATTTTTGGTTCGATAATAAAGAGATCAGCCATGGGTTGTAAATTTGCTCTAGGCTATTTATGGAACGATGAGAGCAGATAAATATAGCACTCAAATTGGGTAAAAAAACAAATTTTTGGGGTTGCTATATTGATGACTGTATCGTCATTTGGAGAGGGTTGGAGGACTCCTTAAATGTTTTTTTTTTGATCAGTTAAATAATCAAGAATGGAATCTGAAGTTTAGGAATGTGTATAGCCTGGAGGAAGTGCATTTTTGGCAGTTTGCAGAAGTATAGTGGAAAATATCAAGGTAAAAACTGAAATATTTCACAAACCTACAAATTGTAATGGTTTGTTAAAAGCCAAAAGCTGTCATTAGGTAGATTGATAATATCCCAAAAGGGCAAATTCTATGTGTACCAGGTTTCCCGCTCTGTCACCCCCAACTTTGCCACACTGCGAGTACTACTACTAGAAGAGCATGCCTGTCAGCCCTGTGGGGGATTTCTTCCTCCTCCCTTTTCTTTTCACTGACTGCATGTTAACACAGGCTTATGCCCGCTCTGCTCCCTCCCCCTGTGTCTCCATTGGCAGGAGGAGGAGAGCATAATATAGAAGCCAGTGCAAGAGCCAATCAGAGGGACTTTAGCAGGAGCTGCTGCAAAGGATTTTGGAATGTGTAGTCCCTTTACCAAACAGCCCCCATAGCCTTGTATAGGGGGTGGAACTACAAGAGCCAGCCTGCTCTAGGAAGCAGGAAACTAAAGACTCCATCTTGCTTATCGGAGGGAAGGGAGACTACACAAGGCAGAGGAAGAGATTAGATCTAGGGGAGAGGGGCTGCCTCTCAGGTCAGTCCACTGCATGATTTCAGGCATTCACAGCCAGTCGGGATATCCAGCCTGAAAGAGGGGGATACCGGGTGCATATCCAGAGGCACCTGCACCGGCGGTGTGAAGCATTCCGGTGTGAGGTGACCAGTTGGGTCACTAGAAGAGCCTGCCTGTTCCAGGACGTTCGTTTGGGCCTTGACCGCAGGATTGGGTGAGAGGGTTTTTGCCCATTTACAGGAAACAAGGACACTGCACACAGATAGAGTTGCATGGACACTGTATACAGACATCATTGCTCTTATGCCACGTACACACGAGCGGACTTTACGGCAGACTTTGCCCGGCGGACTTTTCGACGGACTTTTTGGCGGACTTTCCGAATGAACGGACTTGCCTACACACAATCCACCAAAGTCCGTCGAATTCGTACGTGATGACGTACGACCGGACTAAAACAAGGAAGTTCATAGCCAGTAGCCAATAGCTGCCCTAGCGTGGCTTTTTGTTCGTCGAACTAGCATACAGACGAGCGGACTTTTCGACCGGACTCGAGTTCGACGGATAGATTTAAAACATGTTTCAAATCTAAGTCCATCCAACTTTTGAGAAAACAAAGTCCGCTGGAGCCCACACACGATCGAATTGTCCGACGAAATCCCGTCCGCTGGGCAAAGTCTGCCGTAAAGTCCGCTCGTGTGTACGCGGCATTAGTCACCTTGCTGACACCTATAGTGCCGCAGGACACAAGGCCATTCAGATACAGAGACACCGTATACAGACACCATTGACCTTTCCCCTTGCTGAGGAAGATCCTGCATTCTTTACTTGATAGTTTTGGGTCAGTTAGGTGGTATGACCCTGCCTTTCAGGAGTTTAACTGCACCAACGAGAGGGGCTAGCTGAAGATACAAAGCCTCATCTTTCATCAAAAGGACTGAAGCTACTAGTGCCATATGGGCCCACACACACATACTCAGGGCTCTGTATATGCAGTGGGTGTGCGGGACAGATTATCTGGGAAGCTAAGCCATTAAATATTGATTTGAATACAGTGTTTGTCGTTGGGCCTGTGGAGTCAGGAGACAGAAGAGAGAGGTCTGACATAGGGAGGGTCAGACTTTTGCTCTCCTCCTGCTTGGACTCATAGAGCTAAATTCAAATAGAAGTAACCAATCCAATATAAATTGTCATATTGAGATTTATTTGCCATTTAAATGTGCCTCTGCTTTTTGGGACATTCTCAGGTTTTGAATCCCCTGAAAGCAGCCTGAATATAATATTGAGCTATATTCAGAAATATTGCAGTAAAGACAATTTCTATGTTTTCTCATTGGTCATTGCATTACACATTATTGCCAGGTGTGCCAGAGGGGGCTGAGACTGGTATAGGGGTTGAGAGGCAGAGTATGCAACAAAAATACTTAAGCGGCTTCTGCGGGGGGGTAGCGCTACATACGTTTAAAATGGAAATGCACTGACTAAGGGCTCATTGCCTCGGTGGTGCTTCAATTAAGCTGATGATGCTTCGGGGGAGCATCGGTAATGCTTCCATGATGCTCTTTTGAAGCTTTGTTGAAGCTTGACAGATGCCCTGCGTATGTGTGGATATCTCATACCTGCAATTTCTCCAAAACAAAGCAAAGCTAAATCTGAATTAAAGCCTCTCAAAAGCTTCAAGCAAGCTTTGTCATAGAGTTCTAAGGAGGCTTTGAAGACGCTTTGAAACACAACTAAAGCAACATGGGGTATAATTTGTAAACAGGAATGTAAGCTAACCATTTTATTTAGTGACGGGAGCTTTGACTGGCGTTCAGAGAGCTTTAACAAAGCCTTGGAGGCTTCCCCCACTGCTTTTGGTTTCTCTGCTGGACAGGAGTTCCACAAAGTACGATTGAAGATCACCTAAGCCTTATAGGAGGTGTGCACCATCCCTGTGGGGATACATGCTTATTTGACCTTCTGTGATAGGGAGGTCCACCAATTCTGGTAAGCACATTTTGAGCTCTCTTGGTGAAGGATATTGTCACTTGTCTCTTCGGGACTTTTCTCATTTCTTCACGAGGGATCTTGTCATTCCTTTTATCCGGTGTTTAGAGTTTCCATCTGGACTGGACTTTTATATACTTATTATATTTTTTTGTCTTTTTATTTATTTTTATGCGCTGCACTTACCTTTTATCGTATTATCTTTAACAAAGCCTATCCGAAGCCATGCTTTGAAGCAAGTGTAAACTAGCCCTTAGAGACATTCGAGCTTCTAGGGAAAGAGATGTCTATAAAATTCCCAGTGAAAGGATACAGTTAATAAGTGGTGAAGAAAGCCTTTAGGAAAGAAACAGAAATTACTGACAGAAAGGGAGAAAAGGGAACAAGCCATAGACAACAATGTGGCATTTATTACAGGCGATGGAAAAGAAAATGGGGATATAAATAAAATAGTCAAAAAAAACTGTGATATTTTACAAGATTAAGTTTTGAATAAAGTGTTAACAAACAAACCAACATTTATCTATAGAAAAAAGAGAACAATTAGACAACAGGTTGTAAAAAGTTATGTGAAGGATAAAAGCATTCCAATAAATTGGCTTTGCAATTTAAAAGGATTTTTTTTTTATTGTGGAAGATGTCGAGCATGCAGGAGAAGTCATAGATCAGGAAGGTCCATAATGAGTTTCCAACCCATCAGCACTGGGAAAGAATACCAGATAGAACTATGTATCACCACATCCGGTACAAAAATGGTGGTGTATGTGTGAATGAAGCTGCTCTATGCAATATGTTGGGAGAACAAAAAGAGCTGCATATAAGGATAGAAGTACATAGAGCAAACATTAAGGCCTCATGCACACATTTTTTTTCCTGCCTCTAAACGCCCCTGCATGTAAGCCTATGTGTCGATGGGCTTTTAGCTACATTTAGTAGCAGGAACTTTTAGAGGCAGGAGCAAAAGGCCTCTGCGAGTGCAGCCAGGAGCAGCAGAGTTTTTGCAGAAAAAACGGTTGACGCTTCTAAACATGTAAGACGCGTCTAAATGCATCTAAACACTAGGCGTGTTTAGCACTTGAGCGTTAATTCATTTCAATGGCCAGACTAAATTATTATTCTGGCCAATTAAATTAATTAACCCCCACACTCTTGACCCTTGCAAATGTGTCTAAAAGTTTGTAAAAATTTTTAGACACTTTTACAAGCGTCAGGCTTTTTTATGCCAAAATGCTGCTTCCAGGAGGAAAAGCTTCTTGGAGAGTTTGCAAAATGTCCTGTGTGCACAAGGCCTTAGAAAGTTTTTAAAAAACACAATGTATCTACCAATTTTGCTCCAAAACATGCGTGCAATCCCAAACATTTGAAATTTTAAGCCATAGAACAAATTAAAGCAGTTGTAACCCTAAAAGGAAAAAAAAGCTTCCGTTCCAGCGCTTGTGCCATGTAATTTGTCCCTTCTATGCTGTAAAATACCTGGTTGACCCTGTCTTTTCCTGTGTCCCCCTGTGTGTGCTGACCACCATAATCATGGCTTCTGATCCCTGATACTGTGGTCAGTTTACTTGCCTCCATCATCCCGCTCTCTGCTCTGAGTCTCTCCCTCTCCCCCTCCCTCCCTGCCTGTCAGTTCCGAAGCCTATTTGTAAGAGCCAATCTCCTCCCCGCCCCATCTAAATGATAACATTTATCAATAACTGCCATCCCCTCTGTTTTATCAAGATATAAAATACTATGTGTCCGTACTTTTTTTAAAGTTCTAATCGTTTATAAAAGGACCTCCCTCTGTTGGCCAGCTGGCGTCAGAGGGGAATCTCAGCCCCTCCCGCCGCTCTCCTTAGATCGGGAAAGTGGAGCGGAGGAGGACACATGCTGTGAGAGAAGGTATTTAGGATTAGAATTAAAAAAAAAAATAGACACACAGTACTTTATATCTTGATAAATCAGAGGATGGCAGTTATTGATTATTCTGACTGTACAACCACTTTAAGGTAACCTGGAGAGGGGGTAACACAGTATGGACATTAACACAAAAACAAGGTCAGTGAATCTATAAAATGCAGATTCTGAAAACAAAAGGGTTAAATGTAGATTTTGACCTCAACTGCTTTTTATAAAAAGAGGGTGGTGATAAAAATAGGAAGACAGCAGTTATAAAGCATAGAGTACTTGTTTTCTGAGGGAAGACGCAGGAGGTGTCTGAAACGCGTCACATTAAGTATCTATGCTTCCTGAAAAGGTTGTACACTAAAGAACGTGTGTTTTTAGGATTTTTAAAATAAGTCTTAACAGACTAGATGTTTTTAGGTATTTTTGTATATGTAAGTATTTAATTGAACTCTCTGGATGGACTTTTTATAAACCATATCACTCTGTAAAGCATTGTGGGAACTAACACGGTGTCCGAGGTGACATTGTGGTAGCGGCAGCAGTGGATCTGAATAGATAAAGTCTGCACCCAGTGTGGCAGGATGATATGTGAATGAAAGAAAAGGCATCCTGTGAGTGCAATTTTAAATAAAGATTGACGTGTTTGTTTACATATAAAAAAATAAGTGTCCTTTTTTCTTTTCTTCTGAGCCTATAGAGAGTGACCCAGGGGGAGTATTGGAGACCCAGAAATGCAGAAGACAGAAAGCCGATCTGCAGAGGAAAGCGTGGAAGCAGCTGCACTGAAGAATAATCTGCACTATATGTGAATGAAAGAAAATAAACATTCTAGAGGGTGTGGAGGAGTGTTGAGAACCCCAAGTAGACGAAAACGTATCTGGACAGGAAAGGGTTCTTCTACCTTCACTGAGAAACAACCTGGAAGGAATTGGGAGACAGACTGAGAGGAGAGACACAGGCACCCTGGAATAGAGATCTGAAAACTACAAACTAAAACTGTGAGATAAACTTTCTTCTGTTTTATGGTTTGGGTGTTTGGGTTTTTTGGGATTTTTTTTTTTTTAATTTTTTCTTTATGGTTCCATGTATGACATCACCACATGGCCACGCCTCATAGCTATATAAGCTGTCAGACACAGGAGCTGACAGAATGGCGGGAGCCAGCGTCGGAGGAGGAGCGTATTTTTTTTTCAGCGGGATGGAGGCGGCGGAGGAAAAATACATCAGCAGCGGTAGCGGAGAAAGAAGACATCAGCGAAGGAAACGGAGAAAGAAGACATCGGCAGAGGAAGTGGAGAAAAAAAGACATCGGCGGTTGAAGCGGAGAAAGAAGACGTTGACAAGATTGAATTTGCAATCATGTCGAAGTCAGATCAAAATCAGATCCCGTTCATTGAAGTCGCATGTAAGTCGGACCTGAAGTCGCAGTGCAAAGTCAGATCGGAAGTCGTGCGACTTCCGTGTCGGATCAGTGTGAACAAAGCCTAATGGTGACCTTACTTCTGCAACTAAATGATGCGGTGCAGCATTTGTAGCGATCCCTAAGGGTATGCGTTGACATCTAAGTAATTATAGTTGTTTGTATGTCCACCGGTGCGCAAATTGAAAGCAAATCAGTGCACCCTGTCCTGAAAATTACACACCAGCTTCTTACCAGATCCTATGACCAATATTTGTTAAAATGGTCAATTAGCATGTAATAATATCTCCTGGCAATCTACGTGCCTCCTCCTCAAGCCAAATGAGGATTAAGCAGCCACAAAAGTTCTCAAAAGCAAAAGATACAAAACAATACCATAGTGTAATACTGTACAAGTTATTTTATTTAAAAATGTAAAGTGTCCACTCAAAGAATTAGCAGGCATCATAGCTTATCACAAGGCCGTAATGCCTATGGGCAGACAGAGTAAACCTGGCTGCCCCTCAACTAGGCTTGCGCGATGACATCACTCTTGTAGGTCTCACCCTACCTATAGTTCACCACACTTCACTATAGAGAGATAAGGCAGGCTTTCCACAGTGCTTCTGAGTAGGACTGCTACCTCATGTGCTTTTTGTATTGTGCAACCTCTTCTGTCTGAGAAATGCAAAGGGTGGTGCCAGTATACCAACTGACTTGAGTTCAGGGTCATTTAAGGGCCAGTTTAAATTAAAGAGTGGATACCTTTATCCGCTGGGCATCACAGCCTTCAGTTCTCTCTGCTTAACTTTGCAGAGAGAATGCCAAGGTTAGAGTTGAGGCTGGTAACATGACTTTGACATGGCAAGTGGCTGCAATTTTTCTTCACAGTTTTTTTTAATTCATTCATTTGAATGGCTTGCTTAGAAATTCTGTGGGCAGCCATACCTCTGCTTATAAATGAAGCCTAAAGAAAATGTCAGACCTAGGAAAATAGGCTCCATTTAAACAACTGCTAACCCCCCTGAGCCCATGTTTTTTATTGGCTTTTTTGTTTGTACGTTTTGCACTTTTTTCCTTCTTCTGCATGTTTCCTTTATCACAGAAAATGTCTGACGTTGGCACAGTTCGAGTACATTAACAAGCACAAAAATGCACAGAGCTGAAACTCACAGAATAGATGAGCCTTCCATGTTGATAATGTTTTCACCTTATCTTCAGCAGAGAGGTATGTTCTACTGCTGGAGGCAGTGGCCAAGGGCATTGGGAAGTATGGCAGGCAGCTGCAGAGGATGGTACACAATGGAAAAACAGTCAGCGGATAGGAACATTTGATTTTTGCGCACTAGTTTTGGTGTGATTTTCACCACTGATAATTGGGCAAATTAAAATCTCTTAGTGCATACCATTATGGCATACCATGAACTTATCTCAGTGTTGCTGAGCTCCTGTAACCTCATTGCTGCCAATTCCTGTCTGCATGTATAAACTCCAGCAATGGCTGCATGCCATTTTTTAGCTGCATATCCTTTAAACTGCTTTACTGGAAAGGATTATAGGATTGTGCTGTAATGCTTAATGTAAATTAAGACCTTATAGCTAGATTTGAAAATAATTTGTACACTAACTTTTGCTGATGCCTAAAAAACATGTATTCATGATATCACACAGCTACAGCTAAAGCAATCCAAAAAAAAAAAGACTATACAGTCAATCCTTAATGTTACCTGTGCCCATACCACCTAACACAGCTCTGTTCTAGTCTTTCTTGTTTTGATAAATACACATTAATTAAATGAGTGCATGACTCCTTTAAACTGCTTCATTGGAAAGGATTAAAAGATCTAAATGAAGACCTTGAAGGTGGATTGGAAACTAATTTGCACACTGCCTTTTGCTGATGGTTAAAAACCAAGACTGACATAATATGCACTGTGCTTATGTATTCATGATAACAGTTAAGATGTAGCCAGGTGCAGGCTACCATATTATGAATGCAGTAGACATTACCTTCATTGCTGCAGAGTGCAGTTCCGGTGTCCCCCCTAGTGCTGCACTCAGACTGCTTGCATCACATTTCTGAGCCAAGAAGCAAAGGACAGCGGGACTTAGTTACATAGTTACATAGTTAGTAAGGTTGAATAAAGACACCAGTCCATCATGGGCGTCCACAGAACTTTTTTCAGGGGGGGGCATCATTTTAGGATCACCCATGCACTGCCCCTTTTCGACAATGTCATTATCACATTATCATGGTCAGAGACTGCAGACGTAGTACAGTCCCTAGGATAAGTAATGGATAATGACCAACAGGCCCTCTTACCAGACCCAGCGAAACTACAGCAGTAATCCCTCCGGCTGGACGATCGCTCACTCTGGGTTGCCCGGGGGTGACTCTGGTCAGTAGTGTAGCATGTCTGTACCCTGGTAGTGGCTCAGTGTTTCTCCCTCTGGTGGTGCTGGGCAGCGTGGCTCTCTCTGGTGGCGCTGGGCAGCGTGGTTCTCTCTCTGGCTTACGCCCAGCACACTCCATATTCTTTGTCCTGTAGCGCTTTCTTCCTCAGCTTTTTTCCAGGCTGCAGTCTCTCAATCTCTCTCTTGATCGAGCTGTAGCCTCCTCCCTGTGGAAAACGGGGCCGCCAATCTTTGGGACTACATGTCCCTTGATGCTCTCCTCTCCTAGTCTCCTTTGATTGATGGGGGGGCTTGACAGCACCTTGATGGTGTCACCCCACTGGCAGGTGGCACCCGGGTGTGGGCTGCTAGCACCCCGATAGCGACGCAACTGTGCTGAATTTAAGATCTGATCCCTGATTCCAGGGGGGGGCACTTGACCCCCTTTGCCCCTACCTGCGGATGCCCATGCAGTCAATCCAGTTCAACCTGAGTGAATGTGGGTGCGTGAGAGTGCGACTTGTAGCCCTGTGTTCAGCCATAGCTAGACTCCTGAGTCTCTCTTAGACTACATCTCCCAGCAAGCTTCTAATTAAAAAGGGGATTATGAGAAAGGCTATTTATTATTATTATTATTATACAGGATTTATATAGCGCCAACAGTTTACACAGTGCTTTACAATATAAAGAGGGACAGTACGATTACAATACAGTTCAATACAGAAGCAATAGAAGAGTCCTGCTCATGGCGCTTACAATGAGTGTTGGCGAACAGTTCGGCCTGAGCATGTGTTTGGGCTGAACATTGGCTATTCGTCCCGTTTGGGGGAACACCTGAATTTTCAGGGGGTGTTTGGCAGGTGTTCACCCTGCCGAATGCCCTGCAATGCTGCACAGTGCATTCTGCGCCCTGATTGAGCAAAGCTTCGCCCAATCAGGGCGCAGTAAAAGCTGGTTGTAAAGGAGTGGGGCCGGGAAGCTGGCCACAACGCCCTTAACCACTTCAGCTCTTGAATGTTTCACCCACTTCCTGACCAGACCATTTTTTGCTACATGCACTGCGTCGCTTTAACTGACAATTGCACGGTCGTGTGACGCTGTACCCAAATAAAGATGTCTTTTTCTTACCACAAATTGAGCTTTCTTTTGATAGTATTTGGTCACCTCTGCGGTTTTTATTTTTTGCTCTATAAACAAAAAAAGACCGACAATTTTGAAAAAAAACAAAACAATATTTTTTACTTTCTGCTATAATACGTATCCAAAATAAAAAAAAAATAGAAAAACAAATAATTTCTTCATCAATTTAGGCCAATATGTATTCTGCTACATATTTTTGGTAAAAAATCCCAATAAGCGTATAATGATTGGTTTGCACAAAAGTTATACAAAGTCTACAAAATAGGGGAAATATTTAGGAACTTTTATTTTTTTTATTGTGTTTACTGGTAATGGCAGTGATCTGTAATTTTTAACGGGACTGCGACATTGCGGCGGACAATTCTGATGCCCTGTACACACGACCGGTTTTGCTCTGAAGGTTATTACGACGGAGTTCCAGCGGAATTTCGCTCAAGCTGTCTTGCATACACACGGTCACACCAAATACCGACCGTCCAGAACGCGGTGACGTACAACACGTACGACGGGACTAGAAAACGGAAGTTCAATAGCCAGTAGCCAATAGTTTCCGTCTTATACTTGCTTCAGAGCATGCGTAGTTTTTTGGTGCGTCGGAACAGCATACAGACGAGCGTTTCCGATAGAATTTGTTGCGTCGGAAAAATATAGAACATGTTCTCTATCTAAGTCCGTCTGAATTTTCGACAGAAAAAGTCCGATGGGGCATACACACGGTCGGAATATACGATGAAAAGCTCCCATCGGACTCTTTCTGTCGGAAATTCTGCTCGTGTGTACGCGGCATTAACCTAAGTGACTCTTTTTGGGGATCAGTGACACCAATACAGTGATCAGTGCTAAAAAAAAAATAAACATTTGCCCATAAAAATAGTATAAAATCAATACCAGACCCTTATGCGAGCATGCAGCCTGGCAAGTCAGGAAAGGGGAGGGGGGACAAGTGATCACACCCCCCTCTTGAACCATACCAGACCACATGCCCTCAACATAAGGGGGGGGCTTTGGGGCAGGTGGGGGGTCTCTTCCTATTAACCCTGGGCTGCGATTGTGGGAGTATGCAGGTGGGAGGCTTATCCAAAAAAGTGTAAAACTAGATAAAAACAGTATTAGCCACTCGGATCACTTTTGCATGTTAGGGAATCGCTGGCTGAAAACATACATACCGGAATGATGTCCATAGGTGCAGGCATCATTCTGGTATAACCACTGAAACCATGGATGTCCTCCCAATAGGAAATGGTTAAAGAAAGTCCATTAAAATTCGTTTTCATGCTATCATTCGTCCTAAAAGTGACTTCTTAGTGAAATCAACATTCTAAAAAGTCTTGATGAGTTGGGTTAAACATTTTAAATCACTTCTTCTCCTCAGTACAGGGATGATTTTAGCACTGTGCGTAAACTATAGTAAATTATGGTAGGATGCAAGTATGCACAGTGTTAGAGAAAAGAGTAAAATGTTACACATACCAACCAACTGAAACAATAAATTAGAATTACTGCTTCAGTAACCTTTAATAAGATGAAATGATAGGTTAATAAAGGGTTAGCACTTTGTAATTCAATTTAGTTCTTGGAACTACCTGATTGAATAAGCCTATATGTGTTTTTCTAAGGGAAAAAAAGTAAGCTTTTGGTGCTCAGACCTTGCCCTTGTCTTTCCCCATTATCAAATGCCTATAACTATCTTTATAAATAGAAAACCTCTGCATGGATCTATACTGCTAAAAATCCACTGTGCTTAGGTTAAGATCTGCAGAAAAGCTGAGTCACTAACAGCATCATTGATTTTATTGTTCAGAGATGCCTCCATTTACAGAGCTCATTTGTTGTCCTGTTATCCTCTAAATAGCTTACTACATACTGTATTTATTGGCATATAACACGCACCCTGAAAATCGGGTGCAAACTGTGTGTGTGTGTTATACACCGATACTGCAATTTGGGCTGCCTAGAAGGGAACAAGGAGGGGGGCAGGACAAGCGCTGTCAGATTAGATACAGCGAGAATCTCCTGTTTACTCAGCTGCCTCTGTAATAGGAAGTCCCGTCTACTGGGCCGGCATTGGACCAGTGTTCTGTCTGTAGCGCTGGTAGATTTTAATCTACCGCTGATAGATAGATCTAGTGGGTCGCTTGTTATAGGAAGTTATATTTGCCTCTGTTCCAGCTTGGCTGACGTTGCGTGTAGTTCCACACTGTACTGGTGGGTGTCGTTGTCGCCATGGGCCAGTGTTGGAAAAGCAACGTGTTGAAGCGTATGAGTGCTCCTCTGTCCCGGAGATAACTCGGTGGAGGTGGTCCTCTGGGTTGCATTCTGGGATAGGGTATTTATGGGACAGATGCCATGTTCTAGGGTTCATTTTCAGCCACCTGCTGGCCCTCCTGGCCGACTGGTATGTGTTAAGAGTACCACCTCATGGTCCTCCGTTCCGGTGGCCCACGTCGCTGCGGCGTGTGGGTGAGCCCAGAAGCCTGTCTGGGGCCTACCACAGCAGCTGAGGAATGGTCCTGAGCTGTCTATCCTAAGTGAAGAAGCTGGACAACCGAGAAGATCCCAGGGGAGGACCCATCATGGAAGGATCATGCAGAGTGCTGGTCTGGAGAGGGGCCTGGTGACTTGGTTGGAACACGTATCCTGAAGTAGTCTTACTGCATAGTACTGCCGGGTTGGCTTAAAGGTTCAAGTACTGTGTCTGACATTCATCGCAAACCAATACATCCTGTGGCAGAGGATCGCACGGGTTTTATTTCAAACAAGTCTGTGGCAGAGACTTTTGTTCGTGCTACGTACTGGCTGCTAGACAAGTGAGAGAGGTCTATCCAGGTGGGCAAAGATTGAATCCCACAAGGGGATTCAACTAGAAGTGTTCAATTCCAAAGAATGTTCTGAAGAAAACTAAGGAAAGGTATTTGAGCTTCCCTGTAGCTTTCCTTCTGCCTCTTTCCTGCTACTTCCTTTATTTGTTCATTAAAGCATTGGAAAACCTACTCAAGTGTTTGGTGCTTATATCGTCCAGAAGTAAACTCAACGGAACCCTAGACCCGGTGCCGGTGAAACAGAGGTATTGAGAGTGAAGGTAACAAGCCCACTTTAAACCAGCAGCTCCACCAAGAGTTAGTGCTACATGTCTATCATAGAAGCCGGTCCAGGAGGCGGGACATTGTATTAAAGAGGCCGCCGAGTAAACAGGAGATTCTCGCTGTATGTAATCTGATGGCCCTCGTCTCCCCCCCGTCCCCTCCAAGGCAGCAGTAATCTGAGGTGAGGCTGCAGATGGGCACTGATCAGGCTGCATTGATGGCAATGGTGAGGCTGCAGATGGGCATTGATCAGGCTGCATTGATGGGCAATTGGAGGCTGCAGATGGGCATTGATCAAGCTGCATTGATGGGCAATTGTGAGGCTGCAGATGGTATTGATCAGGCTGTAGGTGGGCAAAGGTGAGACTGCATTCATGGGCACTGACGCTAATTTTGCTTCAAAGTTCTTTATTTAAAATGTTAGTTTTTTTCGTAAAACTTCCCTCCTAAATTGAAGGTGCGTGTTATACACTGATAAACACGGTAATTACAGTAAATGTGTTTTCTTTCTAAATAAAGCTGGCCATATAGTAATCACTTTTTTCATTCAACCAGCATTCAACTCCGTTCAACTGATTCTCCCATCCACACACTCAATGTGAATGGGGGAAATCACTCCCTCTGAGCTATTGTGTTCTGAATCTGATGGCAGGGACCCTTCCCTGCTGTCAGTACGAACTGATTGGTGCTGTCCTTTGATGACGCCCTGGGGGAGGGGCGAAACGCGTCGACGTAACATCCGGCTTTTTGCACAACCAAGTGACGTTTTCCTTCCTGACTCCGTGGAACGCACGCTCTAAGCGGCGATCGCGGAGACTGTCTGATATGCCTGATTACAACCGGGAGTATGTGAGTAGCGGGTTGTAGCGCTAGTGATTTGCCTACATCCACAGTACTTCACTATATGTTTTTTTCCTCTGTTTTGGGTGGTCAATTATCTACTTATGGCTTATTTGATCTGATTATCGGCCATCTCTTCCACTGATCCACGCTAGAGATATACCTTGCATATCACCATTGAGAAAGGCTGTCAGCCTAGGAGGAGGAGCTGCTGCATCATCGCAGGACCGTCCTGCCTGCTGATTTAGTGACAAGTCTTGTTGTTGGTATCCTCTTTGGGACTACTGCTAGGATCAACATTTCTGTCTTGTGAGCAACCACTGTTTATATCCATCAGTCCAGCTGCCAATATTTATTTTCGTTTGTTCATCAATTGGTAAACACTTATGGTTTATTTTATTTTCCTATTTTCCACAACATATGCGGTTTGCCCATATGTATAATATTTTTGTGCAATCACCCATTATGTTTCACTATTTACATCCAAAAGTTGTATGTGTAATTCTAGACTGCATGTGATATGTAGTCCATCATATATCTATCACTTTGTTTATATTTATTGTTAACACTCAGCACTTTTAGTCACGTTTTATCAGCGCTGTATTTGCTTGTTTCTATATGATTGGTGCTGCCGGCTATAGCCGGCAGAACTGATCATTCAGAATAAAGCTGACAGGCTGGCTGTATAGAAGTCAATTTGTAAACTGATATCTATACAACTGGCTTGCCCATACATGGATAGAAATGTGGCCAGTCCTCGCTGAACCGACCAAATTTGATCCATGTATGACCGCCTTAAGTCACCAAGCCATTTCAGAATAAAATCTTGGATTTTAGCCTCAGTGTGGGTTGCAAAGACAAATTATATCCACTTGTTGCTCTGACCCCTAAACTTATAGTGTGGGCCAAAATGTTTATTTCAGTTTAAGAGTAAAAAAACGCATCATAGTAAAAACTTTTAGATATTAGAACTACTTTAACTTTTCTTTTTAAATCAATGTTTATGTGTATGTTTCATTTATATTTAATTTAGATTAAAAGCTAAGGGATCTATTTACCGGTTCACGAAAGAGTCGTATAGCAGTTTAATTATCTCCAATAATTACTCTAAATGATGTGCAAAACCAATATCTCTGTAGTGATTAATACAAAAACATGTGTGTGAAAAAATAAGGTTAACTCACATTAAACCATAATAAGAAATGTGCATGAAATAAATAAAGTAAAAAAGCAGTCTCATAATATAATTCCCTTATGTAATCATTGGAGCAGTTGTTCATTTCTTTAGGCTCTTCTGGGTTTTACAGGCTGCAAATTTGATTTCTCCACCCTGCTTTCTAGAAAGTTTTGGAATATAGGAATGGAGCAAGGCCAATGGGCAGCAAGAATATTTATTGTGCTGCAGCCAACCCCTGGGGAGGTGTGCTCAGAAGGTGGCTGAGAAGCACATAATTAGTTTGAGCTGTAGAACAGCAGTGTCTTCCTGTTGAAGAGATTCCACCTGTTTAGGTTGGGGGGGGGGGTACCCCCTGCCTGCAGCCGTTCTGCTATTTCAAGTTGCTGTTCATCAAGGGCAAAGCCAGGGGGCCTACATCTGAAAGAATCTCTGACACCCCAAGATTTCACCTGAGGTTGCTGTCCACATAACTTCATTGGAAGGCACCTAGAGGAAGCTGAATAGGCACAGCTGCTCCCCTAGCCTTGTGAGTACTGCTTTACTGCAGGATCCTGGTGACAGTGTACTATTAGGATTGTTGGGCCATGTAGTTCCTCTCCTGAGAGGTACATACTAACTAGTCTCCCTTTGTCTTTCCGTTTTGTGGAAAGACTTTATGATGAGGTTTAAAGTGGTTGTAAAGTCAGAAGGTTTTTTTATCTTAATGCATTCTATGCATTAAGATAAAAAACCTTCTGTGTGCAGCAGCCGCCCCAGCACCCCCGAATACAGGATAGGCAATCTCGGCACTCCAGCTATGGTGAAACAACAAATCCCATCATGCCTCTGCCTCAAGGAGTCATGCCTGTGCATAGGTGTGCGCAGCCCATTGCATTAGGGTGTGCACCCCAAAGCTCAAGCACACATGCTGTGTGTGAATGTACACAGTGTCATTAGGGTGATGGATGGTGTCAGTAGGACATTGGATGGTGTTAGTCAGTAGAGCAGTGGACATATCAGTTGCACAGTGGAGGGAGTCAATAGGGCAGTGAATGTTGTTAGTAGAGCAGAGATTGGTGTCAGTAGGGCAGTGGATGGTGTCAGTAGTTTTTTACTTTATTATTTTATTTTTTAATTATTTTTTACAATATTATTATTCTACATTTTTTTTCCCCATGGGTTGGCAAGGAAAATGTACGGTCTATCCGTCACCTGCCCATTATTGAGAGGTAGATTGTGATTGACAGGTTGTCAAGCCCAGGATTAGGGTGTGCCCAGGCACACCTGGCACACCCTGTGCGCACGCCTATGTGCCTGTGATTGTCAGGGTCTTGCAATGTCTCATGGGACATGAGACATTGGTTGCCTACCCCTGCCCTAATACTTATCTTAGCCCCATCTCTCTTCAGCGATGTCCATGAGCTCCTCGGCCATCCGTGACTCTCCTCTTGATTGGCTGAGACACAGCAGAGGTGCCTCCTGCTGCTGTCAATCAAAGTCAGTTATTTAATCAGGAGAGAGAGGGGACGGGGCCAAAATGGGCTCTGTGTGTGAATGGAAACAGGAATCTGTGACTCGGCTTGGGTGTCCCCATAGCAAGCTGCTTGCTGTGGGAGCACTCAACAGGAGGGAGGAGCCAGGAGAGCCAAAGAGGGACCCCAGAACAGGAGAATGAGGGCTGCCCTGTGCAAAACCACCAGGGCAGGTAAGTATAACATGTTTGTTATTTTTAGAAAAAAAGAATGAGACTTTACAATCACTTTAAGGTAAGTTGTTCCTCTCCTGATTTTCATATAGTAGTCTCCTCTCCTCGTGGAAACACCAGGAAGAATATACTCTGCGTGGAGCAGAAGAATAGGGTATTCTTGTTTCTGTTAGTGGTTCTGGAGTATCCCATACTACCCTACACCCCATCCACAGTATATTAACTCAAATAAACCACAAAAAAATCCCCCTAGACTGCTTTTTGTGTCGGTGTGCTTGGATTGTGCTCTGTGTATGCTGGCAGCCTCTGCACTAGGGACGGAGAACTCTGGTCATCATCATTAACATTTGTTCTGGAAGTGTACATTGACTGTGCCTTTGACCATCAACAGCCAGCAACCCTTTTGGGGATACCGCTGTACTGGCTTAATAAGCCATATGTTGCAGAGAAATATAAGAACAGACACTCAAATAGATCTGAACTCCTTTAATAACTTTCACAAATATTAGAACCATTTGCTGACAACTAACACCGATGTACAGATATCATTAGGCCTGAACTACAGTAGACAAGGTTTAATGTTCACTCAAGGCTTACCTTTGTTACTCGTATCTAATTGCACAACCATTAGGTATAATTGTCTTGCCAATAATGAATTTATATGCACAAGTACATTCACTAGGCCTTTTTTATTGTGGAACAAACAAGGAGGGTTATTCTAAGTGCAGCATATATAAAAACAGAACAGGTTTATTAGACAACTGGCAACGTACAAAATAGAGAGGAAAGCAGCGCTTGTCAGACCCACCACAGGTTGGGCTCCTACATATCACCAAGCACACTGGCTTACGATCAATAATCGTAGGGCCTTTATTCACAGTTCACTCTAAACTGATGACCAGCAGGGACCTTGAAAGTGTCGCCTATGGAAATGATAGGTAGTGAAGTATGTTGGTGTTTCACAGGCGCAGGCAATTTCAAGGCTTGACATGTCCATATAAAGTGAATCTTGTTCCAGTGAGGTTCCACAATGGCGTGCTCCCCTCTTATGTTCCCCTACTCACCAATAATAAATGAAAACGGGCTCTGGAAGTGCAGTATCTCACAAAAGTGGGTACATCCCTCACATTTTTGTAAAAATTTATTATATCTTTTCATGTGACAACACTGAAGAAATGACACTTTGCTACAATGTAAAGTAGTGAGTGTACAGTGTAAATTTGTGTAAATTTGCTGCCCCCTCAAAATAACTCAACACACAGCCATTAATGTCTAAAGCGCTGGCAACAAAAGTGAGTACACCCCTAAGTGAAAATGTCCAAATTAAGCCCAAAGTGTCAATATTTTGTGTGGCCACCATTATTTTCCAGCACTGCCTTAACCCTCTTGGGCATGAAGTTCACAAGAGCTTCACAGGTTGCTACTGGACTCCTCTTCCACTCCTCCATGACGACATCACAGAGCTGGTGGATGTTAGAGACCTTGCACTCCTCCACCTTCCATTTGAGGATGCCCCACAGGTGCTCAATAGGGTTTAGGTCTGGAGACATGCTTGGCCAGTCCATCACCTTTACCCTCAGCTACTTTAGCAAGGCAGTGGTCAATTTGGAGGTGTGCTTGGGGTCGTTATCATGTTGAAATACTGCCCTGCAGCCCAGTCTCCAAAGGGAGGGGATCATGCTCGGATTCAGTATGTCACAGTACATGTTGGCAATCACACACTGTAGGCAAGACACACTTGTCTTTGTACTCTTCACCTGGTTGCTGCCACACACACTTGACACCATCTGAACCAAATAAGTTTATCTTGGTCTCATCAGACCACAGGACATGGTTCAAGTAATCCATGTCCTTAGTCTGCTTATCTTCAGCAAACTGCAAGCTTTCTTGTGCATCATCTTAAGAAAAGGCTTCCTTGTGGGATGACAGCCATGCAGATAAATTTGATGCAGTGTGCGGCGTATGGTCTGAGCACTGACTGGCTGACCCCCCCACCCCTTCAACCTCTGCAGCAATGCTGGCAGCGCTCACACGTCTATTTCCAAAAGACAACCCATGGATATGATGTTGAGCATGTGCACTCAACTTTTTTGGTTGTCCATGGCGAGGTCTGTTCTGAGTGGAACCTATCCTGTTAAACCGCTGTATGGTCTTGGCCACTGTGCTGCTGCTCAGTTTCAGGATCTTGGCATTCTTCTTATAGCCTAGGCCATCTTTCTGTAGAGCAACAATTCTTTTTTTCAGATCCTCAGAGTTCTTTGCCATGAGGTGCCATGTTGAACTTCCAGTGATCAGTATGAGAGAGTGAGAGCGATAACACCAAATTTAACACACCTGCTCCCCATTCACACCTGAGACCTTGTAACAATTACAAGTCACATGACACTGAGGAGGGAAAATGGCTAATTGGGCCCAATTTGGACATTTTCACTTAGGGGTGTACTGACTTTTGTTGCCGACAGTATAGACATTAATGGCTGTGTGTTGAGTTATTTTGAGAGGACAGCAAATTTACACTGTTATATAAGCTGTACACTCACTACTTTACATTGTAGCAAAGTGTCATTTTCTCAATGTTGTCACATGAACAGATATAAAAAAAAATATTTACAAAAATGTGAGGGGTGTACTCACTTTTGTGAGATACTGTATATGCTCTCTCCTTTACTCCTGCTCCACTCCTTTATTACAATCTCCAGGTAATGGTGGATGGCTTGTTACATCAAACAGGTATTGTATGTGGGTATGTGATCTCTCATTGACTCCTCCTCCACTCCTCCAGTCTAACTTCCAGGTTCAAAGCAGCATATATCTCATATAAAAAACATGGTATAAATCTCCAACATTTTTGTACTTTATTTAAACATATAAAGGCAATTGCACTTACATTTACAAAAATTACTAAAAGCATGTAAAAACACTCCAAATGGCCGCTGGCTGTATGAGCTCATCATTGACTGTCCTCACTTGATGCGTTTTGCCCCTCCCATTGGGCTTCTGAAGTTGGAACACAGTATACAATCTGGCGGATGTCTTCCCCCACTCGAGCAACAGATGCTCTGAATCTTCCACACTCTTCCTTGTGCTGTGAACCCTTCGACCAGTGGTGGGTCTGACGAGCACAACTTTCCTCTCTATTTTGTAAGTTGCCAATTTTCTAATAAACCCATTCTGTTTTTATATATGCTGCACTTTGAGTGGCGCTCCTTGTTTGTTCTTATTTGTACAGATATTCCTTCACTTCTCCAGAAAGTTGCCTTCTGTTTGCTGCTTTTTTGTCTAGTCTTCCCCCATTGATTATCACCGCTGGAAACATTCCAATGCTTTGGCTCATGAACTCCGCTATTACCCATCCTTTGCGCCATCTACTATTGGCTTTTTTTTGTGTGGAAATATCATTAAAAAATGTTACTTTTAAAAAAAAATTGAGATAAAAAAATACGTTTACATTTTTTTTCTTTTCCATTTCAAAGTTTATCCTGTAGGCTTGTGCACATCCTGAATATCTTAATGCAACCTGTGTATTGCAACCTTGAGTCTCATTTCTTTATATAGAAGTTATATGTAGAATAGCAGCAACTATACCTATTAATCATCTTTCCTCCAATACCATTTTTTGCATAAAATGAAGGGGAGTGACTGTTAAAACACATAAATAAGAGCTGTAATAAAATTGTGAATTTTAAATAGAATAATTTGCTTTGGGTGATATACTTTATCAATATTCTCCAAGCCTCAAGTTTATTATGAATGCAGGTGATTCGACATAGACTGCTATTACTATATTTTCTGTTCTGCTCTGTACTACATCTTTATTTTGTCTTGAGTGGGATTTAAAATGGAATCAAGGATTTTACTAATTGCTGAAAAAAACAAATCTTTGTAAATTTAAATTACCTTTGCAGAAGTGCAATCATAACTAAAAATATCCAAATGAGAAGAATTTAACACAAAGAAAACATTAATCATAATTCTTTTACTATGTATATCTGGTTCATAATAGAGTCATAATGTACTGTTTCTGTCCAGTATATTTTTTGTGTATTTTGGGCCCTTGTACTGATATCTTTTTTGTAGATTGTTTATACCACACACACACCCCTGTTGCTAACCGAGAACATGAAAAAGCATTTGCTTTCCTTTTTAACAAATAAATTTACATTTGAATTAAATATTGATAATTTGACCTTTCAATCCCTTTAACTAATCAAAAAGGAAGAATTTCCAGGCGTAGATTCAGTTCACTGCCCTGGCAGATTTTTCCGCTTGAATAGCTAGTGAGATTAAATGAATAAAACTTCCCCTTTCATTACACTCTACTTGTCCTAATTGCTTATGCAAAATGCAGATTTGTATTAATTAGTTACCACACTGATTAATTCTTCTTTCCGTTGCACATCCTGCTGTAAAAATGATTTTGGCATGGCAAATCACACAGTTTTCAATTTGGATTTATTAGGTTTAACGTGTTAAAAGATCAGCATTCAAATGTACCTTTTTGATGAAAGCAAAACCACCTGCTGCGCACACGCACACACATATGCTCGAATGCACATGGACATGAAAGCACACATACACACACACCTATGCACATTCAAACAATGCATATTTTTAATTATACATCCTGGTCTCTAAGGACAGGAAATGACTGTCAACGATAGATTTTAAAGTATGTCTGTCTCAAAGCAAATTTAAAGGAGAAGTACTGACAGTGATCAGCGCTCTGCTCAGGGAGCTCTGAGAACTGAGCAATCTGCGGTGTTCGATCGCTCAGTTCTCAGTGTTAGAGCCGGCGGGGGACAGGTGGAGCTTCGAATTGATGCTGCATCCAGCTAGGTAAGTGTGAATCTGAAACAAAACCCCACACTTGTCTTTTAATTTAGACTAATTATATGATATAAAAACGCAGAAGCAAAGATTACCTTTAGGCCCCTTTCACACTGGGGCAGTTTGCAGGCGCTATTGCGCTAATAATAGTGCCTGCAAACCGACCTGAAACAGACGCTGCTGTCTCTCCAGTGTGAAAGCCCAGAGGTGCGCTAGCAGGACAGGAAAAAAAGTCCTGCTAGGAGCATTTTCGGAGCGGTGAAGGAGCGGTGTATACACCGCTCCTTCACTGCTCCTGCCCATTGAAATCAATGGGACAGCGCGGCTATACCGCCGGCAAAGGCCTTTGCATTAGTGAAGGGATGCACATGTTTGCTAGTTAGTATCTATGAGTCATTGCTTAAAAAAAAGAGAAGGTGGGTGAAAAACAAAACTTTGCCCAGGATGATCTAAGTTTTACATATTATTTCAACATACAAAATTCACAAATTTCCTTTACATTTCTCTTTAAGGACAACAAATTTAATGGATTTAGTAGTACAATATACTATTTTTGCAAAGTTAGTGTGACTTCGAGGGTGTGGTAGCTGTAAGCTCTCTTGACATGGATGATTAACTTATTTTCGAATACGGTACATAACAAAATTGTTGCGGAAATGCTTATCCTTTCAGGAACTTATCCTTGGTGCTCCACCTTGGGCCAATCTATAAAATAACGAATATATAAATGAAATCAGTCACATAACCTATATACTATTCATACAGTATATATAGGGGAATAATTGGGTGAATCTGTGATATCTGTTCTTGGAAAGGACTCATATTAAAAAAAAAAAAAAAAAAGCAGGAGAAAACAATGTGGAGGTTTCCCCCACTACAATCAATAACATTCCAGCTGAATGTAGCAGTGTTTCAATAGCAAGCAAAGTGATTTCAGCTATCATTTTCCAGTGGTTGACCCCAAAGACCAAAGTTATAAAATCCAAGCAGGTATAAATCATTGCTACTTGCTGGACCTCCACTTTCGTTTACAAGCAGGCTGTAGGTTACTATTGTCTCACGTTAAGAAGAGGGGGTAGTTGGGATTTTAAATGAGGTAGTGACTTGTGTAGAGTTATATGCCTCCATCCCTGCCTCCATCATATGACTCCACCCCCCCGTCCCTTTTCCTTCCCCTCTCTTTTTCTATGTATCAAACATCAGATTACGTATATATATATATATATATATATATATATATATATATGCACTTTATTTATTTATTTTAATGGTTTCCATGTATATACCAGAACGTTTTATCCATGCACTTGGGAAAAGGGCTCTATTTGTAAGTGCTTTTACTTTTTCTTAAATAAATTCAAGTTAAACAGAGAGCACTAGATTTTGTTTTATTTTATCTCATAAATCTACATACTTCGTGGTGAGACCATCTGTTGTGCCATTGACAGCATTGGAGGATTGATATCCCCACTGTGTGGGAAGGCTTATCCAGACCTTTTGGTCACTATTATGAGGTGAGCGGCTGGTAATGTCTTTGGTGGATGGGCTGGACTCACTTTGACACCTGCATGCTTGATTTGAACGCACATCACCACTGTAGCATTGATTCAACTCATCATGAATTAAGGGCTTTTTTAAGCTGTTTATGATTTTTATGATTTATAAGTTGTTTGTGCTGCCTTGTCTTGAGTTTTTATATGCACTTTTTTTGTAGATATAAGTATATGTAGCTTGCATGGACTCCTTATGAGTGGAAAGAACCCACAAAACGCGTAGATCCCCTTTTTGATCCTACGCTATCACTAGCATCTGATCAATTACTTGCTTTTACAATCATGATCCATTCATAAATTTTCTGATATTATTTGGAGAGGTCTAGGTCACTAACCAACACCACCCTCACCACTGTGGTGCAGTGATGCGTATATATATATATATACATGTACCATGTGTTACTAATGAGCAATACTATTTATTCACTGTGGAACAGAAAATTGCTTTTTTAGAGTGTGCCAACATCCTACTGGATCAAAGAAAAAGAGAAGTGGATAATCCCATATAGAGACCCCTTCTCTTTAAAGGCTTTAAAGGCAGAACATGAGACACATACACAAGTGACTTCAATAAAAGTTAGATTTATTAAACAATTCATAAAAATAGATGATATTAAAAAGATAGGCCTTGAAAACAAGGCAAGCCAAAAAAGGGGGGAGGAATAACCTCCCTACAACAGCAGTATGTATGTACCCTACACTTAAAAGAGACAAGAGAAAATGATGTTTATACAAATACTGAATACCTAAATACGAGTACTCTTGTCCAATAGACAGTCTATTTGACAAGAGTACTCATATTTATGTATTCAGTGTTTGTATAAACATCATTTTCTCTTGTCTCTTTTAACCACTTCAAGACTCCCCACCGCAAATATACTGCGGCAGAACGGCTCTATTGTGCAAAACAACGTACCTGTACATTGTTTCGTGCACTAAATACTCATAGTTGCCAAAACTGTAAAAAAAAATTATAGGGACACTTTTTTGTCTGTAGGCAGAGTCTTATTATAGTTAGGGGTCAGGGCATTCGTTTGTAGGTGTGACGTAGCCGGGATAGAAAAATGCAGCGCAACTAAATATTGGGTGTGGCTTAAAGGGGGCGTGACTCAAAGGGGGTGTGGTTAGAGTCTGAGATGAACGAGGGATAGAGGGAGAAAGAAAGGGAGAAAAAGAGAGGAAAAGAGAGAGAGAGAGAGAGAGAGAGAAGGAAGGAAAGAAAGAGGGATGGAGGGACAGCAGGCCCAGATCCTACACCACAATAGCAATATGTGTATTTCAGAAAGTTTAACAATCAGCAGATAAGGATACTCCAAACACCTGGTGTTAGCGCTTCAATCATCCCCACAACATGGTTGTTATGGTGTCAGGATGATTGAAGCACATTTTTCCTATTATTATATTGTCATATAAAATGAAATAGTTCAACTCACCATAATGTAGAATCAGTGGGAGCCCTGGGTGTGTCACTTGCCATATCGCATGCCACCAGGTGCCATCAGGCGTCCCCAGCGGAGTCCCTCCTTACATTAGGCATTCCCAGCAGAGTCCCTCCATACACCAGGCATTCCCAGCAGAGTCTCTCCTTACATCAGGTGTCCCCAGCGGAGTCTCTCCTTACATCAGATGTCCCCAGTCGAGACCCTCCTTATATCAGTTCCCCCTAGCGGAGTCCCGCTTACATCAGGTGCCCCCAGCGGAGTCCTTCCTTACATCAGGTGTCCCCAGCGGAGTCTCCCTTACATCAGGTCTCCCCAATGGAGTCCCCTTATCTCTGGTTCCCCAGCGGAGTCCCCCTACATCAGGTGTCCCCCAGCCGAGTCCCCCTTACATCAGGTGTCCCCAAGCGGTGTCCCCCTTACATCAGGTGTCCCCCAGTGGAGACCCTCCTTACATCAGGTGTCCCCCAGCGGAGTCCCCCTTACAACAGGTGTCCCCCAGTGGTGTCCCCCTTACATCTAAGGTCCCCCAGTGCTGTCTCCCTTACATCAGGTGTCCCCCAGTGGAGCCCCTCCTTACATCAGGTTTCCCCCAGCGGTGTCCCCCTCACATCAGGTGTCCCCCCAGTGGAGTGCCCCTTACATAAGGTGTCCCAGCAGCGGTGTGCCCCTTACATCAGGTGTCCCCCAGTGGAGCCCCCTTACATCAGGTGTCCCTCAGTGGAGCCCCCTTTTACATCAGGTGTCCCCCAGTGGGGGCCACCTTACTTCAGGTGTCCCCCAGTGGAGCCCCCCTTACATCAGGTGTCCCCCAGTGGAGCCCACTTACATCAGGTGTCCCCCCAGTGGAGCCCCCTTACATCAGGTGTCCCAGCAGCAGTGTCCCCCATTGCATTAGGTGTCCCCCAGTGGGGCCCCCGCTTATATCAGGTGTCCCCCAGTAGAGACCCCCCTTACAGCAGGTGTCCCCCAGTGGAGCCCCTCTTACATCAGGTGTCCCCCCAGTGGAGCCCCCCTTACATCGGGTGTCCCAGCAGCAGTGTCCACCTTACAACAGGTGTCCTCCAGTGGAACCCCCCCGTTACATCGGGTGCCCCCCAGTGGAGCCCCCCCTTACATCAGGTGTTCCCCTAACATCAAGTGTCCCCCAGTGGAGTCCCCCTTACATCAGGTGTCCCAGCAGTGGAGTCTCCGCCGCTATTACAGAACACCAGAAGTAACAGGTCACTCGCCGAGTGGAACAAACAAGAGGCGGAGCCGGCTTGGTGGCTGCCAATAGAAATTGAGCTGCCACCAACCCCCCCTTGCGGCCTTTCCCACAACAGGTCACAGACTGGCAGCAGGCCACGGGCGGGGGGTTGGCGGCAGCTCAATTTCTATTGGCAGCCACCCGGCTGGCTTTGCCTCTTGTTTGTTCCCCTCAGCGAGTGACCTGTTACTTCTGGTCTTCTGTAAAATGGCGGCCTGCAGAGACAATTAATGCTGGCAAATGACCTCTAGTGGCGGCAGCGGACGCTGACGAAAAAACTGGCTGCTGTGGGCAAGCTGCATGAAGGGGGAGCCAATCCGCCGGTCCTGCGGACCCGATGTCCGCAGGCCACCCACGATCGCTCCACATAGAAGCAGAATGGGGATCTGCCTATGTAAACAAGGCAGATCCCCATTCTGACAGGGAAGTACACAGAGATCTTCTGTTCCTCAGTCCATCCCCCACACAGTTAGAAAGCACTCCCAGGGAACACATTTAACCCTTTGATCACCCCTGATGTTAACCCCTTCCCTTCCAGAGTCATTTATACAGTGATCAGTGAATTTTTTTAGCACTGATCACTGTATTGGTGTCACTGGTCCCCAAAAAGTGTCACTTAGGGTCAGATTTGTCCACCGCAATGTCACAGTCCCACTAAAAATCTCTGATTGCCGCCATTACCAGTAAAAACAATAAAAATTTTTTAGAAGTCCGTAAATCTATCCCATAGTTTGTAGACGCTATAAATTTTGTGCAAACCAATCAATATACGCTTGTTGGGATTTTTTTTTACCAAAAATATGTAGAAGAAAACATATAGGCCTAAATTGATGAAGAAATTCATTTTTTACATTTTTTTTGGATATGTATTATAGCAGAAAGTAAAAAATATATTTTCTTTTTTTCAAAATTGTCTGTGTTTTTTTTTGATTATAGCGCAAAAACTAAAAACCGCAGAGGTGATCAAATACCACAAATACCAAAAGAAAGCTCTATTTGTGGGAAAAATAAGGACACCAATTATGTTTTGGTACAACGTTGCACGCCCGTGCAAATGTCAGTTAAATTAAGGCAGTGCTGTATCGCAAAAAATGGTCTGGTCATTAAGGGGGTAAAACCTTCCGGGGCTGAAGTAGTTAAGTGTAGGGTACATACATACTGCTGTTGTAGGGCCGTTATTCCTCCCCTCCCCCCTACTTTTTTGTCTGGCCTTGTTTTCAAGGCCTACCTTTTAATATAATCTGTGTTTATGAATTGTTTAATAAATCTAACTTTTATTGAAGTCACTTGTGTATGTGTCTCATGTTGTGTGTTTAAAGTCCACCGGTAACTGTAGGGGTCTCTATATGGGATTACCCTCTTCGCTATTTATTTACTGTATTTTGTTATGACTCAACATGTGTATATGTACCAATAAACGTGATATTATATATCTATTGTTTTCATCACCTCATAGCCGTGTGCTTCATTCAAAGTCCCAAATTTCCCTTCTCTTTTATACTGTTGTTTCACATTGTAATAATCCCTGCAGAGAATTTTAAGACTCTTATTTAGGTAGAGACTGAGCAATGTTCATGGATAGAAATCATCTTTACTGCTCTGACCTCTCTAAACTGATAAAAAGTAAATGGGGATTAGTTGTCATGGATAAGTAAAAATCGCTGCTCCTTGTTCTTACCTGTTTGTATGCATTATTCTGAGACAGACATTTGACCAAGAAGATATAAATAACCATCAATGTTTTATGGTTACTGGATTGTTCTTAGGTCTCTTTTCAATAAACATATCTAATGTAAATATATTTTCATATTGACTTACAAAGAGGCCAGCTAATACCTTACATTTATGCTCTATAAACTCTCTACAGACAAAAGATGACGTAAAGGGGAAATGGACCAGCATTGATAAATTGAACATTAAGCACAATGCATGCAATCTAACAGTTATGGTGTAAGTGTCTAAAGTCTTAAAGTGGTTGTAAAGTCAAAGAAAGATTACTGCCAGCCCCTCTGTTTTACCAAGCCATACTACACCGTGTGAATGTTTGTATAAAATTAAGCCTCTAAATACCTTATTTTAGATTCTTTCTGTTCAGTCACTTGACCTCTGGCAGCTCTCCTCCCCGATCTAAGGGCTACAGCGGGAGGAGCTGAGATCCCCCTTTGACGTCAGCTGGGAGGTCAGGTGACCACTGTGCTATCCGCTCAGCTCCTCTTGCTGTAGCCTTTAGATCCGGGGGGAGGAGTGTGTTTAGAGGTCACGTGTATTTAGAAGTATAATTTCATACAAACATTTACACTGTGTACTATATTTTGGTAGAACAAAGGGGCTGATAGTAATCCTTCTTTGACTTTATAGCCAGCTACTAATAGCAGCAGAAGGGGAGGAGAGTCTTCAGAAATTTTCTCACACACAGGAGCTGACAATCAGGGAGGGAGGGGGAGAGGGAGAGAGAGGAGAGCAGTGGGATGACAGAGGCATGTAAACTGACCATGATATAACGGATCAGCAGCCATGATTACTGTGATCAGTTTACTTAGGGGGACACAGGAACAGCCAGGATCAACCAGGTATTTTGCAGCACGGAAAGGGACAGATTAGACAGCACAAGCACTATGCTGTTTAACCTGCGATAAGGAAACAGGACCTTTTTTTTGTTAGGATTACAACCTCTTTAAGCGACCAGAGTCTTATGCCCCATACACACGGTCGGATTTTCCAACAGAAAATGTGTGATAGGACCTTGTTGTCGGAAATTCCGACCGTGTGTAGGCTCCATCACACATTTTTTTATCTTCATGCATTTTATGCATTAGGATAAAAAGCCTTCTGTGCGCAGCAGCCCCCCTCTAATACTTACCTGAGCCCCATCTCTATCCAGAGATGTTGTAAGCTTGTCTTGGCTGCCCCGGACTCCCCTCCTCATTGGCTGAGACAGCAGCGGGGCGCCATTCGCTCCTGCTGTCAATCAAAGTCAGTCAGCCAATGAGGAGAGAAAGGGAACGGGGCCGGGCCACAGCTCCATGTCTGAATGGATACACGGAGCTGCAGCTTGGCTCGGGTGCCCCCATAGCAAGCTGCTTGCTGTGGGAGCACTTATCAGGAGGGAGGGGCCAGGAGTACCAAAGAGGGACCCAAGAAGAGTATTCTGCAGTATCCATCCATCGGAGGTATACAGCAGCCGCGAGTCATGTGACCGGCCTGAAGATCACCCTAAAACAGAACGCTCGTTATTTTAAAAGACAAGTACAGTGTACCATGCCAGGCTCTAAATTAAACTAACATAAAGTAAAAGTTTAGTTTTTTTATTCTGAAGTAATCCCTGTATGTTCCTCTGTGCCTCTGTGGTGAGTGGCTCTAATGGGAGTGGCTTCATAATTATCAGGTGTGCACCTGCAGGGCACTAATGAGGAAATCACTTGGGCTTGCATCCCTTTAGACATGTTCCTACAGGGAGTATCTCACCAAAAAGGAATTTTTTGTTGCAGGGGATGCCTGAAATCTGACAGACTTCTGGGAAAATTGGTGAGCCAATCACACAAGGAGGAAATTATGTTTCTAGGGAGTGGTCAGCACACACTCTGTGTACAGAACAACTCCAGGTAGCCATATTGCATTGCATTCTAATAAAATTACAGTGGATGTAGACTGAAAAGGAAAGGTAATTATTAATAACATTCAATTACAATATGACTTGTGTCGCAATTGTAGACACTATATTATTTTTTCATTATTTGCTATTTTTTTCCCCACAAAAGTGGGGTTACCCTTTATCTGCTTAACGACCAGCCGCCCCAGTTATACTCTGGCAGAATGGCTAGGCTGCGTACCATTACTCCGGTCCCTTTAATGGCTATAACAGCCATTAAAGGGTGCGTTGCTGGCGGCCGCGATGTCCACCGGCCACCCGCAATCGCTCCACAGAGAGCCAGAATCGGGATCTGTCAACATAAACAAACAGATCCCCGTTCTGTCAGGGGAGTAGAGAGAGATCACCTGTTCTTAGTAAAAGGACCAGTGATCTCTCTCTACTCCCATTCAGTACACTCCCCCCACAGTTAGAAACACCTCGCTAGGGAACACTTAACCCCTTGATCGCCCCCTAGTGTTTACCCCTTCCCTGCCAATGTCATTTATACAGTGATCAGTGGCTAATTTTAGCTCTGATCACTGTAATAATGCCACTGGTCCTAAAAAAGTGTCAAAGGTGTCCGATCTGTCCCCAGCAATGTTGCAGTCCCACTAAACATCGCTGATCTCCGCCACCACTAGTAAAAAGTAAATAATAATAAAAATGCCATAAATATATCCCCAATTTTGTAGATGCTATAACTTTTGCGCAAACTAATCAATATATGCTTATTGCGATTTTTTTTACCAAAAATATGTAGAAGAATACATATTCATGTATGAAGAAATGGATGAAGAAATTTGTTTTTTTTATTTATTTTGCGATATTTATTATAGCAAAAAAGTTAAAAATATATATATTTTTTTCAAAATTGTCTGTCTTTTTTAATTTATAGCGCAAAAAATAAAAACCCAAGAGGTGATCAAATACCACCAAAAGAAAGCTCTATTTGTGGGGAAAAAAAGGACCTCAATTTTGTTTGGGTACAGCATCGAATGAGAGCGCAATTATCAGTTAAAGTGACGCAGTGCCGTATCGCAAAAAATGGCCTGGTCATTAAAATTTTAACAACACAAATACAAGAGCAGGGAAAGACTGCTCCACAAAATACTAAGCAAATAAAAACACACGTGTAAGGAGACAATGCCATATCGACTATATGAAGGTAGGGTCGAAAATTCTATTTATTCTCAGATGGGTGGGGTACAATAAAGAGGTAAAGAAAGAAGGGAGGGGATGAGGAGTAGGAAGATAAAGAGGGGGGAAAGAGCAAAGGGAAGCAAACATGTACCAAGGGGTGTAGACTGGTATTAAAAGTAGGATATGACAATTCACAGATGGCTCTATTAGTTCTAGGAAGGGATAATATGGGGTTTACCCCCGGTGCTGAGAGTCCAAGACCACAAGCTTCTCTCTAAGTGGGGGCTAAGAACATGAAGCGGCTCTGGGGTCTGACAGCCAGGGTTGCCAATGTTCATGGATTATGGCAGTTCTCAGATGGGTTTTGGCGAAGAGGAATTCAATGCATAAATGACCATTGAGTTTGTCAATGGTCATTTGTAGAGTGGGTGGGTGGGTTAGTGGGGTTCGCCTTCAGAGCCTGGTAATAGAGAGGTGAGCTGCAACGAGTATGTGTGGGATGATGGGGTAAAATTTTGAGGGTGAGGTTGAGGATCCTAGCTGAAGAGAGCCATCTGCGGGGTCAACGTATTGTGCCCTGTACACATGGTCGGATTTTCCGATGGAAAATGTCCGATCGGAGCGTGTTGTCGGAAATTCCGACCGTGTGTGGGCTCCATCGGACATTTTTCATCGGATTTTCCGACACACAAAGTTGGAGAGCAGGAGATAAAATTTTCCGACAACAAAATCCGTTGTCGGAAATTCCGATCGTGTGTACACAAATCCGACGGACAAAGTGCCACGCATGCTCAGAATAAATAAAGAGTTGAAAGCTATTGGCCACTGCCCCGTTTATAGTCCCGACGTACGTGTTTTACGTCACCGCGTTCAGAATGATCGGATTTTCCGACAACTTTGTGTGACCGTGTGTATGCAAGACAAGTTTGAGCCAACATCCGTCGGAAAAAATCCATGGATTTTGTTGTCGGAATGTCCGAACAAAGTCTGACCATGTGTACACCCTATTAGAGTGATAAGTAACATCATGAGTGAGCCTGGATACGCTCCTCCAAAATGGGGCAATAGAGGGGCAGTCCCACTACATGTGGAAAGTAGATCCATTTAGACCACAGCTCCTCCAGCACTTACGGAAGTGAGTTGGGTATATACAGGCCAGTATTACGGGGGGTATAATACCATCGATAGAGAATTTTCATTAACGTTTCCCAGTGAGTACCGTTCCTGGAGAAAATGGAGGGAGTACTCAGCCTGGAACCAGAGGCAGGGGGAAATCTGAGTTTGTAGTGTGACTTGCCACTGGACCATAGCTGGGGACTTCTCTTCCTGATTGGGTCTCGAGAGTAGGTCATAGATGTGAGATATGCCCTGCAGCTTATTAAACGTTGAGTTGTAAAAGACCCCTTTCAGGTTTTTATTGCATTCTGTGCCCCTGTTAGGGAGACTCGTCCTGTCTATTAGACCTGTATTCTGTTATCACTGAGAGTAAATGTGAAAGGAATTCACAAATTTTGGGTTGTCGCCAGAACAGGAATAGAGAGGAAATCTTTTAAGGGGGGCACTAGCTCTAGTGACTCTGGTGACAACCAGTGATTTCCCTCACTTTGGAGGGATTTTCTCTCATGTTTTGGTTACGGGACAAGAAGTGAAGGGAAATTTACCAAATGGGACAAAAATAATAATTATTACTCTGGTCAAAATGAAAAAAAAAAGCTTTGCCTTTAGTTCTACTTTAAATGTCAAGGTAAATTCTAAGGATAGATGATACCTGAGAGATATGAGAGCTTAGTATGAAAGTCATGTTTGTTTTATGGTGCTGAAAGTACTGTACCCAGATTTGCTGATCTGGTAATGCCGCGTACACACGGTCGGACTTTGCAGCTACAAAAGTCGGACAGCCTGTCCGACATACTTCCGGCGTACCTTCGGCGGACTTGGGGCAGACTTTCTTACGAACGGACTTGCCCACACACGACCACACAAAAGTACGACAGCTTAGTACGCTGTGACGTACACCAAGTCCGACGAGACTATAAAACGGAAGTTCAATAGCCCGTACGACACCCTTTGGGCTCCTTCTGCTAATCTCGTGTTTATCTCGTGTTAGTAGAAGTTTGGTGAGAGACGATTCGCGCTTGTGAGACTCGTATTTTTCAATTCGTTTTAACTGTTGTTCAGTCTGTGCTTGTGAGGTTTGTATCTGCTTTTCAGTGCGTTTGGTCAGTTGGCATTGAGAAATCTTTGTTTTATTGGCCGCTCGTTCCTGATTTTCAGGTCGTTCTTCACAGGCCTTGCTGTTCTTCAGTGCGTTCTGTTTAGTGCGTTCTGACCAGCCGACCGTTTTGAAGCCATGTTACCTGTACGTACTCGTCGTAGAGCTCGTGCATTGTATGTGCTTGGTGCTGTAGTTTATTCTTCAGCCCAAGACCAGTCCATGAACAGGGCGAGGAGGAGTTCATGGACCAAGAATTGGTTGCTTCAGCGTGACCAGTTCTGTCACATGCCTTTGCTCCGTGAGATCCGTGAGAATAATCCTGAGGATTTCAGGAACTTTCTCCGGATGACGGACCCCGTTTTTGACCGTTTGGTGGCTTTGCTGACCCCCTATATCAGCAGGCAGGATACCTGCATGAGGCAAGCCATCACTCCGGAGCAGAGGCTGGTCGCTACCTTGCGGTATTTGGCCACAGGGAGAAGCCTGCAGGACCTTAAGTTCTCGACAGGCATCTCCCCCCAGGCTCTGGGGATCATTATCCCAGAGACCTGTTCTGCCATCATACAGGTCCTGCAGAAGGACTATATTAAGGTAAGATATTTTTCTTTTATTAGCATCACATGTTCTTTTATGTAATCTTTGATAATGTAATGTATTTCTTGCTTCAAACACTACTTCCCATCATTGCAATATAGTGTGAATGTCCCCTTTTTATCCTCACACATGCTGGGATTTTTTCCTGTTATTTTTTGTCATGCATGTATAGTTTCCTTCAATAACCTTCCCAGCATGAAGTGATGGGAACATATCCACCTAGTCTACTCATTTTGAATGTATTTTGTTGGAGTGTATTTAGTGTGCTTATAATTAGCAATTAGCTAGATTTCACAACCCCCCCCCACCTGAACTCACTCCAAATAGTGTGCTGCTAATTAGCAATTATCTAGATTTCACAACCCCCCCCCCCCACCTGAACTCACTCCAAATAGTGTGCTGCTAATTAGCAATTAGCTAGATTTCACAACCCCCCCCCACCTGAACTCACTCCAAATAGTGTGCTGCTAATTAGCAATTATCTAGATTTCACAACCCCCCCCCCCCCACCTGAACTCACTCCAAATAGTGTGCTGCTAATTAGCAATTAGCTAGATTTCACAACCCCCCCCCCCCACCTGAACTCACTCCAAATAGTGTGCTGCTAATTAGCAATTAGCTAGATTTCACAACCCCCCCCCCCACCTGAACTCACTCCAAATAGTGTGCTGCTAATTAGCAATTAGCTAGATTTCACAACCCCCCCACCCCCACCCTCGTTAAAATTTGCTTGAATGTTCTGTGGTGTTGATTTGTCTAAAGCAAATCTATGTTGCACTTAGCAAAATGCATGTGCACTCTACAAGTGCATTTGTTCCAGTGCTTTAGTAAATGAGCAGAAGCTCTGCTGATTTCCATCATCAAATCATATGCAAGCCTCAAAGTGTTTTCATTAATTGCCCTTGCATGTGATTGTGTACTCTTTGCAACATGAATGCCTTTTGACATTACCTCATTTACTGTAAGCTGGTTAGCAACTGCACCTGCAGAGTGCGACAACTGCAGTCTTGTAGCCTTTGTTAGTCCCTAAATTCCTGCGTGTTGTTAAAGTAATTTTTTTTAGGGATTTCACAACCCCCTAAAATGTAATCAATGTTCTATCAGAGGGGGTGAGCAATCTGATAAGTGTGCCTTTTTCCATATTAGTTATTCCAGAAGAATTAAATTATTGAATGTTATACTGATGCTGGGGAATAATGTTTTTAATTGTCTAATTTTCTTGCAATGTTAGCTTCCAAATTAATTGATTTTGGTTTTCTTGTTTGATTCCCCAGTTTCCTTCAACGCCACAGGAATGGCAGACTGTGGCATCCCATTTTGCCAGCCGTTGGGACTTTCCCAATTGTGGAGGGGCTATAGATGGGAAACATGTCCACATTGTGCCACCACCCCATTCGGGGTCATATTATTTTAATTATAAGGGGTTCCACAGTATTGTTTTAATGGCGGTGGTGTCGGCACACTATGATTTTTTATATGTGGACGTGGGGAAGAATGGCCGGATGTCGGATGGAGGAGTATTTGCCCAGACGGAGTTCTGCCAGCGTCTCCAGAGTGGTGGCCTGGGATTGCCACCTGATGAGGATAACGTGGAAGGACTCCCCTTTGTCTTCATTGCCGATGAAGCCTTCGCTCTGAGCAAGCACCTCATGAGGCCATTCCCCCAAAGAACCCTCACCCCGGAGAGGAGGGTTTTTAATTACCGGCTGGCCAGAGCTAGAAGAGTGGTTGAGAATGCGTTTGGAATTCTGGCCAGCCGGTTCCGCCTGTTTCAAACAGCCATTAATTTGGCGGAATACAAACTTAATTTTATAATTTTATCGTGCTGCATTCTGCACAACTTTTTAAATAAGCATTCTGCCAATTATATAGGCACAGTTGGGCCTGAGGCCGGACAAATAGAAGCCAACCTTACAGGCCTGGATACTGTCCGTACTGGCTTGGCCCCCCAAAGTTCCCGTCAAGTTAGACAGCAATATGTTGATTATTTTATGGGTAGGGGGGCCATTGCAATGGGCCAGGATATATAATTTTTTGACAATAAAAAAAATATTGCTGAAATCTGGCATTATATTTATTGCTTGCCTTTCTTTTGGGCTGTCTCCTAGGTTATGGTCGAGCAGTTGTAGTGCCAACTGTATTTGAATTTTAAAAATGTCTAAATAAGCTCCATTGCCACTGTAAACAACTTTTTGACAATTATAACCAAACTGATACTGAGCCTTGAAATAACAAACCACACATTTGTTAAAATCCTATAAGGAGATGTTTTTATTAATGGTTGTTATGCATTCAGTTCTGCATTTAGTATAAAATGTTCATAGACAAAAATATAATGGTATCTTAATGATGTAGCAAAATATAATTATATTTAAATATTTCTACCTAATCCACAAAAAAATATTTTTGGCTTTTTGATTTTCCAAAACAGGCTTTTTTTTTTTGGAAAATCAAGTTTTTTTTTTTTTAAAAGCAATTTTTTTTTTTTTTTGTTTTTTTTAAAATCAATTTTTTGAATTTTTTTGGTTTTTTAACATTAATTATTTTTCTTTTTTTTGTTTTTTTAAAATCAATTTTTTGAATTTTTTTGGTTTTTTAACATTAATTATTTTTCTTTTTTTTGGTTTTTTAAAATCAATTTTTTGAATTTTTTTGGTTTTTTAACATTAATTATTTTTCTTTTTTTTGGTTTTTTAAAATCAATTTTTTGAATTTTTTTGGTTTTTTAACATTAATTATTTTTTTTTTTTTTTGGTTTTTTAAAATCAATTTTTTGAATTTTTTTGGTTTTTTAACATTAATTATTTTTTTTTTTTTTGGTTTTTTTAAAATCAATTTTTTTTTTTTTGGTTTTTTTAAAATCACTTTTTTTTTTTTTTTTGGTTTTTTTAAAATCAATTTTTTTTTTTTTTGGTTTTTTTAAAATCACTTTTTTCTTTTTTTTGGTTTTTTTAAAATCACTTTTTGTTTTTTTTTTTGGTTTTTTTAAAATCAATTTTTTTTTTTTTTTGTGGTTTTTTTAAAATCAAATTTTTTTTTTTTTTGGGGTTTTTTAAAATCAATTTTTTTTTTTTTGGTGTTTTTTAGAAAATCAATTTTTATTTTTTTGTGGATTTTTGAGGGATATACGAGAAACAGCCCTCCTTTTTGACATTAGGTTAAACAGCCATTTATGTTCTGCCAAAAAAAGAAAGAGAAGGCCCAGAATGGGGTCAGCAAAACAGGAAATGAAGGACATGATTGATGTTTTGGGGTTTAAAAAAGGGCATTTAGATTCGACCCAAAACATCAATCATGTCCTTCATTTCCTGCTGCATACGATCCAGCCGATTACGCATTTGATCCATGTCTTGATTCCAGGCCATTATTTGACCAATTAGTAGGGATGAGCCGAACACCCCCCTGTTCGGTTCGCACCAGAACATGCGAACAGGAAAAAAATTCGTTCGAACACGCGAACGCCGTTAAAGTCTATGGGACACGAACATGAATAATCAAAAGTGTTAATTTTAAAGGCTAATATGCAAGTTATTGTCATAAAAAGTGTTTGGGGACCCGGGTCCTCCCCCAGGGGACATGAATCAATGCAAAAAAAAGTTTTAAAAACGGCCGTTTTTTCAGGAGCAGTGATTTTAATAATGCTTAAAGTCAAACAATAAAAGTGTAATATCCCTTTAAATTTCATACCTGGGGGGTGTCTATAGTATGCCTGTAAAAGGGCGCATGTTTCCCGTGTTTAGAACAGTCTGACAGCAAAGTGACATTTTGAAGGAAAAAACACATTTAAAACTACCGCGGCTATTGCATTGCCGACAATACACATAGAAGTTCATTGATAAAAACGGCATGGGAATTCCCCACAGGGGAACCCCGAACCAAAATAAAAAAAAAAAAATGATGTGGGGGTCCCCCTAAATTCCATACAAGGCCCTTCAGGTCTGGTATGGATATTAAGGGGAACCCCAGCCAAAATTTAAAAAAAAAATTGACGTGGGGTTCCCCCTAAATTCCATACCAGACCCTTCAGGTCTGGTATGGATTTTAAGGGGAACCCCGCGCCAAAAAAAAAAAAAAAAACGGCGTGGGGTCCCCCTAAAAATCCATACCAGACCCTTATCCGAGCACGCAACCTGGCAGGCCGCAGGAAAAGAGGGGGGGACGAGAGTGCGGCCCCCCCCCCCTCCTGAACCGTACCAGGCCACATGCCCTCAACATTGGGAGGGTGCTTTGGGGTAGCCCCCCAAAACACCTTGTCCCCATGTTGATGAGGACAAGGGCCTCATCCTCACAACCGTGGCCGGTGGTTGTGAGGGTCTGCGGGCGGGGGGCTTATCGGAATCTGGAAGCCCCCTTTAACAAGGGGACCCCCAGATCCCGGCCCCCCCCCTGTGTGAAATGGTAAGGGGGTACTTACCCCTACCATTTCACTAAAAAACTGTCAAAAATGTTAAAAATGACAAGAGACAGTTTTTGACAATTCCTTTATTTAAATGCTTCTTCTTTCTTCCTTCATCTTCTTCTTCTTCTGGTTCTTCTGGCTCTTCTGGTTCTTCCTCCGGCGTTCTCGTCCAGCATCTTCTCCGCGGCGTCTTCTATCTTCTTCTCCTCGGGCCGCTCCGCACCCATGGCATGGGGTGGGAGGCTCCCGCTCTTCTCTTCATCTTCTTCTCTTCTTCATCTTCTTCTTCTTCTTCTTCTTCTTCCTTCTTCTCTTCTTCTCTTCTTCCTGTCTTCTCCGGGCCGCTCCGCAATCCATGCTGTGGCATGGAGGGAGGCTCCCGCTGTGTGACGGCGTCTCTTCGTCTGACGGTTCTTAAATAACGGGGGGCGGGGCCACCCGATGACCCCGCCCCCCTCTGACGCACGGTGACATGACGGGACTTCCCTGTGGCATTCCCCGTGACGTCACAGGGAAGTCCCTCAAGTCACCGTGCGTCAGAGGGGGGCGGGGTCACCGGATGGCCCCGCCCCCCGTTATTTAAGAACCGTCAGACGAAGAGACGCCGTCACACAGCGGG